>AYEL01035464.1:0-46555 GCA_000484575.1 Olivierus martensii
TACAACGAATATCTCAATCGTTCTAAAGAACGCCAAACATTCTATCGGCTTTAAAAACGTTGCCATGGCAACACAAAATATAAACAATTTACAATCATATTATAATATGCGAAAAGTAAGATTACAACATGTGTTAATATTATATAAACACTTAGAATAACAAAAACAAAAATCGGCATACAGAAATAAAGTATACTAATTACAGATGTGATATACATACGGGTCTATCCTAAAAAGAAACTTTATCAATGTAACATTACTTTATTAATGTTCCTTATAATTAACACACGATCTCCACGCCTTACTTATTAACACCGGATCAAGTTTATTAATTGTATCTCTATTCCTCTGGCGGTTAGTGAATATAGATAGAGTCTACTAGGGTTATGCTCTTTCCTTAATAGTTTGGTATCATTCCAATATACTTCGATATCTGATGTATGTGCACGTTGGGCTAATGTCTTATTGGTGGCATTATTAGCTAGGTCCTTTATGTGTTCTAAAATGCGCTTCTTAATCGATCTTGCCGTATAACCTATATATTCGGTATCAATGTTAGTCATTATCATGGAGTGGAATCTTATATACTCCTGGGTAGTATTTGTCATCAATTTTAAAATATATCATAAAATGAATTCAAAATAATTATACTAGTAATTGTAAAAAAACAAGACTAACCCAAATCGAGGATCTAAAGTTATTGCTCTAGGACTTTCCATATTTCCTGCAATTAAAGTCCGACGAAAACTTCCATTTAATTTTGCAACTTCAATCTGATCCAAATTACTTTCAACCCAATAAAGATTTTCTCCTATCCAGTCAACAGCTAAGCCTTCAGCAGTTGCTAATCCTGTTTGTACCACCACTTCAATGTTAGTTAAAGCTGTAAAATCATAAAATAATTTTAAATAAATAATGAATTTACCTGTAATATATTATAAATCATAGAATATACTGTATATTCATTAAATGAATATATAAACAAACTAGTTAAAACATTTAACTAAAAACTATTTCATTTTAACCATTTTCAGTCCATATTGTTGAGCTTTATTTGTAATTATTCAAATCTACTTTTAATATACTTTTATTAGTTACTAATGAAAGTTCATAGCTTTAACCAAAAATATAACTAATAGATACTTTTGATTAATCAGTATTAAGTGCTATATTTGTAGTTCTTTTGGTTTAAGCCAAAAGAACTACAAACATAGCACTTAATACTGATTAATGAAAAGTATCAGATTAATATGAATACAAGAATCAGCAACTGACTTTACCAACAGTTTGACTTTGGTTCCGATGTTGATCATTAAAATACATAATCATCTGTTTACCAAGCACTTTAACTTAGAATTTTCCTCGACTTCCAGCCCTTGAACCTTTTTAAAAATCTCTGTCTATCTCTTATGTTTGTCCCAACGATTGCTTGTCCTAATAGTTGGTTAATAAGTAGATTTTAAATGGCTGTTATATTATGAAGCTCCCTTCCGATACAGCGTAAGACAGCTAAACCTATCGATAATTCAACTGATTACATTGAAAATCTGTCAAAGATGATGACGAACAATAACAATCAGTTAAAACGTCAGAGGACAGGGAAGTCTGGTCCTGGTTGAAAGGGAACAGATATTTTGTTGATCAGCAGGCTTCGGCTAACAGTGGAACAAAGATGAGTGAACAAACCACCAGACGTGGGAATCGTGAACTCGGATGTCATGGAACCAGACAGCCCAGATCGAGAGCGGCGTTGGTTCTTAAATATCACGACCTTATTCCTGACCTTTCTCCCAGGGAGAGACGGGATGTTTTCAACTTAGTAACTTCGATGTGCCAGGTGTCGATTTCCTGCTTTTTGATCTGATACCTGCATGTAAACATAGCTTGCGATTTATTGTTATTGGGACGAAAGATCGTGAGATGGTTGAAATATGACGTGGTGTATCATGCTTTTCATTATATTTATTTTAACAGTGTGTTTCTCCCCTCCTTCTAAATTCTTTTCTACATCTCTTGTTTTGTCTTAATTATATCTTAATTACAACTTAATTACATGCAGAGTTCCGATCCAACACATATTTAAACTGAATGAATCATCATTCAGTTACATATATATATAAAAAATAACAAAAAAATATACTACTTACATCCAGAAATTAAAGAACCTCTATATATTTTATCATCAACTACATCAGTCCAAAAAATTAAATCGCCATCTTTGGAATGATAAAAATCAAGAGCAATTGTATTTTTCAGGCCTGAAATTAATGCTTTAACTGACATAGTATGAAGATCAACACTCCTTAATTCATGTCTATTAGAGAATATTATTTGAGGAGTAGTATTATCTGAAAAATAAATGAAATTAACTAAATATAAGTAATTTAATAATGTAAAAACATTTAAAGAATATTTTAGTTTAAATAATTTAAATTATATTTTAAGAAAGAAACTGTTTTTAATTGGTTTATAATTAATACAGCAATGATTGCATAAGAATAATTCTAAAATTGTAGAAATAAAAAATAAATTTTTCACTGAAAATTCAATGGAAATATTCTGAGTCAACAGTATTGTTAATCAAAAGATTATATTTATTAATATATCACCAAATAAAATTCATAACTAATGATTGAGAAAACTGGAAATAAACTATATAACTTTCTAATTATGACTGCTTTCACTACTTATATATGTATCAAATAAACAGCACTTAAAGGTTTTTATTAAATAAGTGCTTAATTTAACGTTATTAAACTTCAAACTAATGCTAACATTTTCGATGTGTAACACCCTCATCAGGCACTCTAGATCACATATCTTTTCGAATCAAATTCAAAAGGAATTTGATTCAAAAAGATATGTGATCTAGAGTGCCTGATGAGGGTGTTACACACTGAAAACGTTAGCATTAGTTTGAAGTTTAATAATGTTAAATAAAGGTTTTTATTAAATAACTGCTTAAAACTGAAAATACTTAATTTATATAAATTTCTGTTTTTATTTTTACGAGTATTAATTTTTCTTTATTATTCCATTTCTTTTATAAATTCTTTTAGTATTATTTCTAACAGTGATGTTTTTGGAGTTATTCCAATTGATGATAAAATCTCTCTCATAACCCAATGAAGCCCACAAGATATTTCAAAATAAATCAAATTAATATGCAAAAAATTCATATTGTAAAATCTTGCTTAATTTTCATTGAAATCTTTTGAAATTTTTACAATTTATTACGTTTTAAACTTTCAATTTAATAATGCAAAAATTTTTTTTGAATTTTATTTTTTTCACAACTTTTCATTCATTATATGAGATTGAAGAAAACATGATTTTTTTTGTATGAAATCTTAACCATTCAATGATTATTTGTTATTTTTGGATAGTGGCAAGCCTTATGAATAAAATAAGCTATGAATGAAGAAAATCTATCATATTTTAAAAAATTATCAACAAAAAAATGAAGTATTATGTAAATTTTCATTAATTATGTCATGTCATATAATTATTCAAAAAATAACATAAAATTATTAATACATTATCATTTTTATTAATATATTTTTTGGTATGTTTATATCAAAAAACCCAACATATATGAAAATTGTCCCCTCTCTTATATAAACAGCTATAATAATGTTCTTTACTTTGCTCTAATTGGCTTACAGAAGCTTTGTGAAACACACCAATATTAAATGCAGCACAGTAAGATAGTCTTGGCCATAATTTCCCATGGAACGATTGGCTACTTACTTATGTACTACCACTTGCTTTACGTCTATAGAAGAACTCACACAGCACTGTTAGCAAGGTAATAAATTCATTGGCATAAAACGTTTTCAGACCTTATCTCAGTCCCTCTTCAGTATGCCTCCTCTCAGGTGAAAATCAGTATGCCTCCTCTCAGGTGATTTTCACATGAGAGGAGGCATACTGATGAGGGACTGAGATAAGGTCTGTAAACGTTTTATGCCAATAAATTTATTACCTTGCTAACAGTGCTGTGTGAGTTCTTTTATATACGATTGGCTACAATAAAATAATAAAAGTGTCTCACTCCTTCAAATAGCCTGGTGTGTTTAATTTAGAATTTTCTTAAAAATACCGAACACAGCACATTACGCAGTTGGTCATACACTAAAAACATTTTTATTTGTAGTATATTTGGTTATTTAACATTAACCATCTTCAACGAAATTATTATATTACAATTGAACTCGTTTAAACTGTAAACACATGCAAATGTTCTAAAGACAAATGTATAATAATTATATATACAAAAAACAAAAGATTAATGAAGAAAAATAAATAAATAATATACCAAATACTTAAAATAAAAAATAATAAACATCAAAAAAGGGTTTTTCACTGAAAGTCTGCTATTGGAGGGCAAAAATCCACACAGCTGGGGGTCTATCAGAAGGTTATCATTGATTAAATGTTCAGTATCTATCCTTGAGATTTTTTCCAAGGTTTCAGCAATGGGTAGCTCTCTGTTTGAATGGACTGTTTTTATCACCTCTGCTTGGTCCCAATTTATAAAGACATCATTTTCAGAGCAAGTTCTAGCCAATGCTGTTGTGAAACTGCCATTGGCAATGACTCAAGAGAGTCATTGCCAATATATATATATATATATATAGGAGCAACAAAAAGTAATCTAACCAAAAGAATGAAGGAACATAAGAGAACTGAAGGACTGAACTGAAGGACCAAATACAAATTAATAAACACACTTACACCATACTACAAATACATACCCAAGACAATCCTAGAAAACTCAACACACAAGATGCATTACGACAGAACAATCCTAACACGACACAAGATGTATTACGACAGAACAATCCTAACAGACAAAACCATACTACCATACTACAAATACATACCAGACACAATCCTAGAAAACTCAACAGATGCATATATATATACACATCTTGTATGGTGTAAAAGTGTGATTATTAATTTGTATTTGGTTGCAAGCTTTTGGTGTATTATGTTTGCTACTTGGTTGTGTCTTAATTTGTATTTGGTTGCAAGCTTTTGGTATATTATGTTTGCTACTTGGTTGTGTCTGTGTAGGTAATCTGTTTGTGCAAGCAGCTTGCAACCAGAATAATGTGTTGAATTGTTTCGGGTACTAAGTGACATTTCCTACAACTGTCATTTGGTAATGTGCTGTCCTTTAGTATGTATTTTCTGTAGTTTTTCGTGTTTATTACCTGGTCTTGTATTGCTAATATAAACCCCTCTCTTTCAGTAAATAGATCCCCCTGACTAACCAGCTGTTTGACACTTTACTGTCTATGGAGTATTTCTGAAGGTCATGGAGTGCCATGGTGTTTCTACACCAGGATGTTTTCTTTTCTTTTATGTGTGCAGTGTTGTCAATTTGGCATGGAGTGTTGTTCTGAAGATTTAGTGGTGTTATGTTTTTATCTGCTAAGACAATAGCTTTGTGTAGTTGTGATGTTGTTTTTTATGGAAGAACTCTCTCAGATTATAGATCTGTCTGTCGTTGGAATGTGGGATGTCAATAAAGCCATCTCCTCCTTCCTTGCGTGGGAGAGTAGTTCATTCTATGGCAGATTTCGAGTGATGGTACTGTATTTTGTAAGTGTTGTTCGTGTTTTTCTTTGGAGTGATTCAAGTTCTGTCCGTGTCCACTGTATCACTCCAAAGGAGTAAGTTAGTATAGGTATGGCAAATGTGTTGATGGCTTTCACTGTGTTTTTTCCATTCAGATGTGTTTTGAGAATGTTATTTAATCTGTTGGTGTATAGTTTTGATAATGTTTGTTTAGTTTTCTTCTGTTCTGTGAGTCTGGCTTGCTGGAATCCCAAATACTTGTACAATTCACCCTCTTCCATGGATTTAATAGTGTCTCCATGTTCAAGAGTGAAGCCTCCTTTCTTTAGGACTCCCTTTTCTATGTGGAGTGTTTTGCATTTGTCTAGGCCAAACTCCATGTGTATGTCTTTTGAAAATGTGTGCGTAATTTGTAACAACTGTTGTAATTGTGTTTGTGTTGAGGCGTACAGTTTAATGTCGTCCATGTAAAAGAGATGTGAGTGTATGTAATGTGTTGTTCGATTTTGTCTAATGTCGTAGCCACAGTTCGATGTGTTCAGTTTGTTGGAGAGTGGATTTAGGGCGAGGCAGAACCAAAGTGGGCTGAGGGAATCGCCCTGGAAAATACCACGTCTAATGAGTATGGGTTCTGGGCTACGTGATTGTTATTTATGGTGATGTGCAGTGTTGTTCTCCAGTGTTGCATTATGTTTTGTAGGAATGTGATGTATTTGGTATTGAATTATAGAGTTGCAGTGTCTGTATGAGCCATGAATATGCTATGCTGTCAAAAGCCTTTTTGTAATCTATGTATGCTGCGTGTAAGTGTCTGTATTGTCTGTGTACTTGTTTGAGTATTGTTGTGTCGATGATCAGCTGCTCTTTGCACCCCATGTGACTTCTACGGCAACCTTTCTGTTGTTCTGTGAGAATGTTGTTTTCTTCGATGTGTGTGTATATTTTGTTGGTGATACATGAGGTTAAAATTTTGTATAGTGTTGGTAGGCATGTGATTGGTCTGTACTGTGATGGGTTTCCAGTGTTTGTGCTCTTGGGTTTCATGAAAGTGATGCCTTGTGTAAGAAAGGGAGGTGTGTCTTTCGGTTCGTGTATGAGATGTGTGAGATGTTTGGCCAGTAAGTCATGAAGACAGGTAAAATGTTTGTACCAGAAATTCTGGATGCCATCTACACCAGGGGCTTTCCAGTTGTGTGTGCGTCTTATTGTGTTTGTGAGTTCTTCTGTGGCAATGGCAGTATAGGGCATTTCTGGTACATTTAATATGCGTGTCTCCTCTTCTGCGATCCAGCTGGCTCTCTGGTTGTGTATAACTGGCACTGCCCACAGGGCAGACCAGAAGCTAGTGAGTGATTGTTGTGTTGGTATTTCTCTGTTTTGTGCTTGTCTAGGGTCTTTAGTATTTATGTTTCTGTAGAATGTCTTTTCGTTGTTTGTGAATAATGTGTTGTCTTGTTTACGTGCTAAACTGGTTTTGTATCGTTTCAGGCATTGTGATTTTGCTGTAAGTTTCTGTTTTAGTGTGTCTATGTATTCTTTAATGTGTATGTTGTGGTTTTCATGGTGTGTGTGTGTTTTTAGTTTTCTAAAAATCTTTCTAATAGTTTTCATAAGTTTTGTGGATGAGTTGTTTTTTGTGTATTGAGGGAGTCTACCTAGATCCATTCTGATTTCATTTATTTGTTTTAACTTTAGGACAGGGGTTCCCAAAGTTTTGCCTATGTGGGACAAATTGTAAATTCCAAAATATTTGGCGGGTCAAAAGCAATATTATGGAAAAAATACGTTCAAATCGATAAAAAATTAGACACAAGGGAAAGATTTATACTAATTTTATAACAAAATCGTTGTTTATTTTTGACAATAATTACTTTTTATTACAAACTATTTAAAATAACACAAATCAAAAATAATTAAACAAATATAACTAAATAATTTCAAATAAAAATTGACAAATTTATTATTTTTTTCTATCTGAAATGCATGACTTGTTGTTTTCTTTTAATAATAATATCGATCCTTGATTCTAAGTCAGAAAAAAATAATAAATTTGTCAATCTGAAATGCATGACTTGTTGTTTTCTTTTAATAATAATATCGATCCTTGATTCTAAGTCGGTTGAATGTATTTTTAACACCTCTTGTAAATGTTCGTCAGTAAATTTTGATCTCAGTTTGGACTTATAAATACTCATGTTTGAGTAAGTTTTATCACTTTTATTTGCTAAGAAAACTTTCTGAATACATATTTGGAAGCACTTATACATGTATTTTTTTAACTGAACAATTCTTAAATTAATTATTAAATATACAAATATACAAGATAATAAAGCTATCTTGAGATTCATTCATATTTAAAAATAAGATAAGGATATACAATTTTTAGCTGTAATAAAATTCTCATGATTTGCAGCATACTGCTTCGATATAAAAATAAAAATCAAATTCTGTTTTAAATAACAACAAATTCCAAGAATTTTTCTATGCATGAAAAACAAAACACAATAAATGAAAGATTAAATAATTATATTTAAAAAATTATTTTAGTTTCATTTCATACCAATACTTTTGCAAGTGAAATGATCAGATTCTAATTCATATCCCTCTTCACATTCACATTTATGATAATGTTTTAATTGAACACATTTTTGACTGCATACACCCCATTGTTCACATGGCATTATATCTAAAAATTAAAAAAAAATTTAAAATGAACAATTATTAAGATTAAAAATTTTAAATAAAGAAATCAGTAGTGTGATTTATGAAATAATAAAATTTTAAAATGAAAAAAATATATATAATAATACAGATTATATCATATTCAAAATAAAAAAATATAAATATTTTAATAAATATTTATATTATGAATAATTAACACATTACCACCTAGGGAGCTGTAGATTTAAGTCACTGCCACAGATAGACAAGAACTTTACAATGATTTCCGATGTTTTTGTTATTTGAAATAAACCAATCTAGCTTCTTTTTTGTGATTATTAAAAAATTTTTTTTCATGAAAGTTCAAGAGATTTATGCCATATAACAAAAACAGAAATGACTAATATTTCATAAATATATAATTATTTATTTAAAAAATGACAATCAACATTTACATATAGTAACAGTAAAACTTAAAAAAAATCTGTAATATTTTAAAATTTTTAAAGATTTTATTTTAATTGTAAATAATTATTTTTTACTCAGAATGTACTAAATTCTATATGATAAATTAATATTCATTAAATATAGAGTAAATGAAATTTTCTAAAGATTTTATGCATTTCATAATATTGTAAATTTACTATTCATAAAAAAAATAAAATAAAAAATCAAATTTTTGATACTAGAGAGCAAAATTTGCATTAAATTATACTAAAGACATCAGTAACACAACTAGATATACCAATATGAAAAAATTTGGGAAGCTTTGGGTAATACAGTTTTCAACAGATTATTATGAAAGTTTCAGACAACAAATATTTTTTTGTCCTCATAGGCCATACAGAACTGGACATCACAATGTGTTAAGACTAGAATCATTACTATTTCAATACAAAACATAATGACATTAATAAAATAGAATACCATTTTAGATTCATTAAGAAAGATGAAATTTCATATAATAAATTAAAACATAATAATTACTATTTGATGCAACTACCTACAGATAATATATTATTCCTGATTTTTTTTTTCAAATATAGTAGATCCCTCTTATGCAATGAATGTATTCCAAAAATTTCTATATAAATTGAAAATTACATAGTCAAACTAAGCTTAAATTCAATATATACACAATTAATTCTTGACTTTAGGAGTTAATTCATTCTTGGAATGAACTCAAAGTAAGAGCTCAAAAATTTAACATAATATCTGTCAGAAAGTGATTCTAACAGGTTTCATTCTCAACAACAAAATTTGATCAAAATAAAATTAGGTAAAGGTTAACAAAACAATAATTTATTTAAAAAATGAAAAAATTACTTCTAAAATCAAGCAAACAAAATTAGATCATTTTGATAATTAATCATTAATTTGTCATTTAAATGTTAAAGAATTTTTATTCTTCATTATTATTGACAGATAATCCAATTACTATAAAATCAGCCCTTTTGAGCAGACCAAAAATAAACTTCTTAAGATAACGAGAAATAACTTTATTGAGAAGCACTTTCGGCGTTAACATGCCCTCATCAGCTCATTCATTTGTAACAGTTTTAAAAATTTTATGTTACAAATGAATGAGCTGATGAGGGCGTGTTAATGCCGAAAGTTCTTCTCAATAAAGTTATTTCTTGTTATCTTAAGAAGTTTATTTTTGGTCTACTCAAAAGCACTGATTTTATAGTAATTGGATTAATCTAACCTTTAAAAGCAGTAAGAAAGTTTAAAGAATTGACAGATAAGTAAATGAATTAATACATTAGGCATAATCTGAGAATGAAAATTATTTGTATATGATGGTATATACATGGTGGGCCAGAAGGTGCATGAAATAGTAGTACTCATTCTGTCATTTTCATTTTTCTGATTTTGTAGTAGATAATGGAGTTTCTGCTACAAACTCAATTGTATTGTATTATATAGCTAAATACATAGTTTGAAATGCTTATTTATGAATGTTTATCAATTATACTTTGCAAAATATAATTGATAAGCATTCATAAATAAAAAGTCAATTGAACATATATATTTTAATGTTCAATTGACTTTTTTGATACTTTATATTTGAAAAAACTTGCAAACCTAGGAACTCAAACTCAGAACTACCTGTGTTATTTGTGACAAAATTTGTAGCAAAATTGACAGAAAATTCCAAATATCAAGAAATTAACAAAATATTTCAAGTATCATTTATAGAATTTTGAAGATTTAAAGAATGTGAATGCAAATAAATAAGTTGGCAAAAAATCAGAAGCTAAAACTAGCTTAGAGAAGGAATGCTGCCATCCTCCAAATCTTATGAAATGACAAGAACCCCTATCCTCCAGATCAAAGAATCTGGGGGATAGTGGGACCTATGTTTTGCCCTTATACAATCAAGGTCTTAACTGACAGAAAAATTTTAAAGAAAATTTGTTGTTAGAATCATTAGAGATAATACAAAGAGGACATTGTAAAAATGGCATTAATGAAGAGATAAGTAGGGATATTTCTGCAGCATGGCAGTATGTCTTGAAGAAAACCTGAAGTGTTTAGTGCAATATCTAATGTTATTGACTAACCCAAACAGACCATTTAATTCTATTTTTATTAATTTTGTGAGAATCACGTGATCAGACAAAAGAAATTGTGAGGGTCACATGATTCGGCAAAAGACGAAAACAGATTAATTAATAGCACTTCTCACTATTACTACTGAAAAACATCACATACAGGAAATGATAATTAAGAGCAAGAATTATCATAGTTATCATAAAGCATGAAGGTAAGGGGACTGTGCCAGAAATCACATCGAAAATAATTTTTATTTAGGTGACAATTATGAATTTATGGCTCGGGTTATCAGATCTGGATAAGATCTAAGAGAGAGAAACCCGGGTTAAGAAGAGTCATCTTGAGACCCAGACTGCTTTTGGACTGATGAAAAAGGAGACGATCAACGATATAAAACCCCCCTGCACAAAGAGTCAGAGCTCTTCTTCCTGGTTTGTCCATCACCACAGTCTCCATTTTACCTCCTGGTTTTCTACGACAGCCATCTTCTTCCCAGCATAACTGTCCATTACCATCATTGTCATCTGTTCGTCACTTTCCTAATCCAAGTTCATTTGTTTCCAACACAGACTATTCCTTCTTGCTTGTCTGCCGATGTTGTCCTCCGTGTTCTACCATCAAACTTATCCTGCCTATCTCCCATGAGATACCATCACCTACTTTAGAAGTGGAAATGCAGTTGTCAATCTCCATTTCACCTTGCCTATCTGCATCGAAGAACTGAGTTAAGGATGTCCACTGATCACCGACCTACAATAATGTATTTAACCTTCCCACCAATGTATTAAATTGTTAATGTGTGAGATAATGTACAGGAATCTCTCTCATTAAATGCTTATTATTAATGTTAATTTGCATTGTATGACTTATTGTATCTTCTGGTTCTCCTGCCCTGTCCTTACTCATGCCACAACCACATTTATTCGGCTAGAATCAATTGTACTGTTGGGACACACACAAACCCAACTGGTGTCAGAAATCCAGACTAATGCATTAAGGTTCAAACCTGTACCTGACTGTCTGAAGGCTCCACAATTTTTTATAAATATAATTATAAATATTTGGGAATTGCTAACTAGATAGTATGTTCCTAGTGTATACTTTCAAATAACTGCTTTTACTCTTTAATGATATTATTATTTATAAACAGCACTCTCTGCAGTTGAGAATAATCAAAGCTTTTTTAGGTGTTAAATAAAGGCTTTATGACTTTTTGCAGTTTCTCAACTGCAGGAAAGTGCTGTTTGTAAATAATAGAATGATCCTAGTAAAAGTAAAATATTTATACACCCAATTTGTTTTTACACAAACTTTTTTTACATGATTTTGATTTAACACAAATTAGAAAAAAATTTCATTCTCTTTTTACAGATGTGTTTTGATTTAACACGATCAACCTAAATTCCAAGAAAAATTTTTTCATATTACAGTGAATGCAGCATTTGTATAGCATTATTCACTTCCATATTGTTGTTTTTGGTTCCAATTAGAAAAAACATTTCTGGGGAATTCTTCTAATTATATATATAACTTCAATAGGATTTGTCTGCATTTTAAGTTTGGCATTTAATGTGAAAAGTACTTTTTTAATGTTTAACAGTATAAAAAATTAAATAAAAGTTAAAATAAATGCATGTATAAATTTATTAATTTTGCTGAAAAGTCAATAAATGATACGTTATAATTTTCAAACTATTTTCTCAAACATGATCCTAATGAGGAAAAGGAGGAAAGTTTCAGTGAGATCTGAAGTTATTATTATATAATTCTCTATAAAACACCATTAATCACCTAACCAAAACACAATGATTAATAACTGAATTCATTCTTAAAACCACAAGCATCAGCACCACAGGAGACTAATGCTAATTTTGTTCAATCACACAATCACCAATAGAGCAAGAAAATGATCACCAAGATATTTCTAGTAATAGCAGTAATATTGCTGTCTTAAGCAAATGTATGAATTTATGTTATCATCAGAAAGTGACAATGTGGGGCTGCCGCAAGGTGTCGCTGTCGTCGATATTCGGATCGAACGTCAGCGGTCAGTTCCTGATGTGAAAAGTACTCTTTTAATGTTTAACAGTATAAAAAATTAAATAAAAGTTAAAATAAATGCATGTATAAATTTAACTTTCATTTACATTCTCAGCAAAATTAGCTTTGCATTGTGGTAGCCTGAAATATGTTATATTTCAAAAAAACATATCTCACAAATACAAATATTCCTTAACTTATGGAAATAACTGGGACCGAAGGTTTTTGCTTAACTCTGATTTTATATAAATTGAAAAAATAAAAAACAAAAACTACTGTAGAGTGGTGATTTACCTATATGCAGTATGTTATGATGCCATGTTCCGTATCTAAAAGAGTGACAATTCTGCATGAAACAATATTGTACTAGTAATATGATACTTAAGATTAACAGTCACAAAATATAAATAAATCAAGTAATATGGAATTTAAATGCTTTAAACCAGGGGTCGGCAAACTTTTGAGACAGAAAGGCCAAATCCATCCCTCTCAACAATTTAAAAATTATTTGAGAGCCATAAATATATTCTTTATAAATAAGGAAAATTTAAAGTAATATTATAACAACTTATAATATTAATTATATCTTTATTAAATGAAGGAAAAAAAATCACACAAAAAATTGCTTTCATTGGTTTTAATCAGTGTGAGCAATGAGCTTGCATTTCCTTAGAAAGTCTCTGTAAGTCCGGTTTATATAAAGTGACCAGATGTTTTATATTGGAATGCGGGACATGTCTAAATAAAAATAAAAAACCACATAACACGTTTGTGAGGACACCATTTTTTTAGTTTATTTAGTTGTGATTCATTAAAATATCTTGGATCTATTTTTTCATGCATTTATTAATATAAAAATTACAAAAAACACATACTTCTGATAAATTAATAAAAAACATTTTACTTTTCATAACAAAAAATTAACTACACAGAAAATAACAGCTCTAAATTATTAAAGGCACTCATAAGCAGTCAAAATAAATCTTTTATTACGTTTAAATTTAACACTAGAGAAACGTTTTCGGCCTATCATTAATCATCTTCAACTCTAACCGATAAAATGTTTCGAACAAAAGATCTGCTTATGAGTGCTTTTGATAATTTAGAGTTAAGTACCTACATAGAGCAGTTAGTTTTTTTCCACATAAAAGTCAGAAAATAACAGTCTCAATATAAAAAATGACTATATAACCATCTATATAATGAATAATATTAAATAAATAAATGCATTATTTTTATGTATTTTTCGCAGTGTGAAATTTTTAATAAGTCTTCATTACTTGAATTATTCTTTTAAAATTGTTCACAGGAATTGGAAAAATTGCAGTTAATCTGTAATATTGCTTTCAACGTTTCTGCGCAAAGCTGTGTTTTTTTCTGAGATCTAAAACTTATTCACCACTGAAAAAAACTTTCTGTTGCACCATTGGTGCCTGGCCAGCATACACAAATTTAGTTATTTTCTTAATATTCCTGAATGATATGTTGTTCCAATCAAAGTGATTAAGTATTTCTATCCATGTTGTATCAGTGACATATAGTGAGTGATAGATACTGCATATCCATTCTTTTAATTTAAATCAGCTGTTTCTGTAATAATCTCCATAATAGTATTTTTATCATCAATATTTGTCACATATAAGTAGAAACATTTGTTACCATTTAATAACAATAGCATCATCTAATATGAAGTAGAGGAAACAGCAACTTTGTACAATTACGAAAATGTTAAGAAGGTTACATGTCCAATCCGGGACAGTTTTTATTGTGGGACAAACAACTCAAATCTTGGACAGTCCTGCATAATCTGGGTCATCTAGTCATTTTAGGTTTTTAATTTAATTAAGGCACAATTCCAAGTTGGCATCAATAATTTAGTTCCTCAATTTATATTTAATGAAATTTATGTCAGAAAATGATTGCTCACATAAATATATAGACCAAAGTTCATTAAAACTAAAGCACCAACTAGCAGTTAAAATAAACACTCAAAATTTATTAAAAACATCCATTATTAAGATTACTCATTTTTATATATGACTAAAATGATTTAATCGTACATACAATTAGAATAAATTAAGTAAACTAGATTTTTAAAAGAGAAAAAATAAAAAATTAGGTTACTCATTTTTATATATGACTAAAATGATTTAATCATACATACAATTAGAATAAATTAAGTAAACTAGATTTTTAAAAGAGAAAAAATAAAAAAGTAACAGTAAACTGTAAAAATCTAGTTTACTTCATTGCAAAACATAAAAGCAATCGACACTTTTGACATCTCAGATGACGTTGTGTAAGCATGAAAGCTATTTTTATAATTTACAAATATAATAAATGTTTATGCTCTATCTCAAAAAAAAAATTTTTGGAAAACTTTTTATGTAAGTTAGAATTTACAGAAGTCAGATATAAATAAGTTGGGGAATACACCTACTCCTTGAATTATATAAGGATTATAGTTTTTGGAAATTTATGTCTACTTAATTTCTCACGCGTATCAAATTGATACACATATATTTTTTATTTAAAAAACAATGGAGTTAATGCAAAATTGGTTCAGTGCATCTGATAGCTACTAGAAAGTTAAGAAATTTTTCCTGATTTTTTAAACAATTTCATAATTATTTTTTATGAATTGTTTAAGTTGTATCAAATTGATACTGTGCACTAGGTGCCGGGTTTAAAATCCAGCCATTTAATACAAGCCATCGTAGACTCTCTAATATAACTGGTGTACCAAAATCTACCATAGACACATGTCCTACAACAAGAAACTCCACTGTGTAAGGAGCCAGCATTACAGAAAAAAATTCCCGGAACTTCCAAAAGCGAGCATGATGGAAAGGATCCAGAAGTCGAAGAAGCATTAGATCAATAGTTTTCTATAGTTAGCGGGCGAGGTGTGAATATCAGCAACCCAGTGTTGAAGAAGAAGTCAGAGGAGATCGCTAAAAAGTTAATAATTAGGTACCTATTTTAATAAAGCATTAAAATAGATACCTAATTACTATTTTTTTACCTACAAATTACATATTTTAGAATTTATTACTACTTCAGTTTTTTTACCTATTATTTATTTGCCTACGAATTACATATTTTATTTTAGTTTTACCTACTTATTTATTTACCTACATATTACATATTTTATTTTAGAATTTATTATTAGTTCATTTAATTGGGGCCAAAATGGACTAGTCTCAACATATCCCAATTAAGCAGAATTGACTGTATATATTTTTAAGAGTATCATTCAATTAATTTATATTTTGATGTAAATATAAGTTAATGAACACTATTATTACATAAATGGTAATCCATATACTGTAGTAGTTTTAGATTTTATATCTATATTTTAACAATTTGATTTAAAATTTATAATTAAAACATTCAATATACTATTAATTATATCAATATTTATTTAAGATTATAATATCAATGTATGCATAGTAATTAAATAAAAGAAAGTGAACATTTTGATTTAGAAATATACAGATCATAAAAACGGTTCCACTGTAGAAGTAGAGTGAAAGCACTTGCCGTGATTGATCAGTCATCAAATAATAGTTCATTTAATTGTTCTATGTAGTCCCTGGCCAATTGTTTATGAAAGACACCTGTATATAAGTTGAGACTCTATAGATGAGTCTGTGGGAAAAGAAGGAAGGAAATGGGAGTGAAATCTCATGCTTGTATCAATGCCTTCAAAATTGTAAACAAACAGTATAGTAAAAAAACTGCTTCATTTGGATTATAAAAATTTACACATTATTACAAGCTTATGATTTCGATCCGTTCTAGGACCATCCTCAGCCGTTAGGTTTTAAAATCACAGATATACGTGACGCATGTTTGTTTATATCTGTGATTTTAAAACCTAACGGCTGAGGAGGTCCTAGAACGGATCGAAAATGTTACCGTTTAATTCTTTTTTACTCAGCTTATGATTTCTTTTTATTTATTAATCAGTGATATGTTTTTAACTTACCTTTTAATTAATATTTGATAAAGAAAATAGTTTGTTTATTTATAATTTTTTGTGATATGATACATAATATGCAAATTATGTATCATATTATAGTTTATAATATTTCTTTCTAAATCATAGCAATTCAAATGCTGGGTTTTGCTTTTGTTAAAGAAAACTTCAAACTATCAAAATGAAGAAGCGTAATTTTTATTTGGAAATAATAGCTTCGATTCAGAAATGAACTTATGCCTGGTTCTTGTTTGGAACTAGGCATGATGTCCAAGATGATTCAAAAAATGCTTTTTTAAATCCAATCTATATGAAATAAGTAGCACTAACAAGCATTAACATATTTTAAACATTATCCTGTTGAGATCTGTGATATAGCTCAAAATAAGCCTAATTAATATGCAGAAAATTAATATTGTGAAACCTCACTTAATTTTTATCAAAAATTTTTTGAAATTTTTACAGTTTATTATGTTTTTTATTCTCACTCTAAGGATTAAAAATTTTTTTTAAATTTTATGTCTTTCACAACTTTTCATTCATTATATGAGATTGAAGAAAACATGATTTTTTTGTATGAAATCTTCACTATCCAATGAAATATTTATTATTTTTTGATACCAGCAAGCTTTATGAATAAAATAAGCTATGAATGAAAAATTATTGACAAAAAACCAAAATTTCAAATTTTCATTAATTAAGTTACATCATATAATTAATTGAAAAGTAATATAAATTTATTAAAATATTGTCATTTTTTTAATAAAATATACAGTCAGACCTCCATATATTGAAATTGAAGATGTCTTAGAAAAATTTTGATATATAGAAACTTGAATTTTCTCTAATGCAGTGTAGTAGTTAAGTGATATTTTGTCTGTATTGCCTTTTTCGTGGCCTCCTAACGGCGGCAATGGTGGCTCACAGTTTGTAAAACTCCAACTTAAATGATTTGAAAAAGTTTGGCTACATGACTACAATGACTGCACCTACACAATGTTGTAGCACTATATTGTTCCTTGACTGAAAGGGAGAAAACACCAAGTGGGATGATATACCAATAATATAATATTTAAAATCAACAAATAATATACAAAGCATAAATAAATCAAGTAATTGGATATTTCAATAATGTAAACCTACAAATACAGTAAATGTTTATGCTCTGAATTTGAAGAAAATATAACAAAAAGTTATGGAAAATATTTAAAGTTGAATCTACATAAGTTGGGGAGAGGTTGTACTGTTATATTGTAAAATATTCCTATAATATAATGAATATAACATATTCAGGCAATCTCTGACTTACATAGTTTCATATTATATAATTTTCCAAAAATACTTAAAAAATAATAATAATCTAATAAGAAATATTAAAATAATAAAATATTCCAATTTTAAGCCATCAGTTAACTCCATCATTGATGTTTGGCAAACATTTAGAATGATGTTTACCAATTTTTATTGATTTATGAAATGATCATACACTTTAACTGAATCTGTTGAAAATTTTTCTAATAGAAGAACTATAATTACAGTAGGTGCCCTCTTAACCGACCACCATGGGACTTGTCCGGATAACGAAATGGCCGGTTAAACCTAATTACATATATACATCACAAGATAAGCAGGAAAAAAATCACAGAACACTAATACACACTAAATCACCTATATTTTAATTTAAGCAAATCGCTATTTTTCCAACGAAAATTTTTTCACAAACTGAATTACAGTAACTGAGTAGGAAATAACTATGTATGTACACTGCTTGCACAAAGCAATAACAACATCCACTGCTCAAATAAATAGAGCAATTAATAAATACCCGGAGGATAGATACAAACACGTCCTGACAAGCAGTGACTGTCGTATGAGTCATTTTGATAGCTGAATGGCCGATTAAACCGACGGCCGGATAAGAGGGTGCCTACTGTATTATATTACAAAGAGAAAACTTTATTGTTGTACCAAATATAATCCTAAGATTTGAAATGTTTTTTAGAATTTATTTGATGCTTTTTAATTTCTTTATTTAAACTGAACTGTTCTATTTTTAAAAAATTTTCACAATAAATGTGAGAAAAATATAAAATTTAAGTTTAGAATTGTAGAATTGGATTTTTTCTTATTCTTATATAGATTTTTAGCAAGTTTCATTTGAAAACATTAATAAGTATAAATGATTTTTATTATAATTTATTTTATTAATACATTCTTTTAAGTTATAACATATATAACTTCTGAGAAATTTATTTTAAAGCTAATAGAATATATAATATTTTAAGAAAAATTTCAGAAGTTTTTTTCAATATTTATTATAAAATTTTACAAAGAAAAAATTAAAATATCAGATTTTTTTTTTTTAATTTTTACTATAAATTTTTATATAAAAACATTGTTTTTGGACTGGGATGAAGACTAATTTGATCAATTCATGATCAAGGAGGAGATTATTTATCATATTTGTCAATAAATATTGATTTCTCTTTAAATTAACTAATGACTTTATTATTAAAAGGATTAGAAAATATATTATTAAAGTCATAGATATAATTGCAAAAACTATATATGCTATATCAGTGGTTCCCAACAGGATTGGTACCACCCACCGGTGGGCATTGAAGAGATCTAAGGGGGCTTTTTTGGTCCAAGGCAAATTTAGGGGGCGTTGAGGATCAACCACCACCCCCCTGGGCAATATTTGCAAAAATGAGCTGAAAAGTTTGATTAATATTAAAAATCATTGAACGATGTTTCAACAAATAGAATATCTTCAACAAATAAGATCTTGCTTAAAATGTCTTTTAAGCAAGATCAGTTTGTATTTAAAGTAGATATTAGTATATTATAGCTTTGTTCCTAATATCTTTTTGACTAGTACACAAACGAGTTTCAGCATGCTCAGTGCACCACATGAAGCACCACAGTGTATCTGTATATTCTGAGCTTCTGACTCGATCAACAAAGCTTATATTTACAAGTTTGCACACGATTAAAATGGATGACACCAAAGTTGTAGACATTCTGCAACTCATCCGAGTAAAGAAGAAAAACCAAGCACTATGCAGAAATAAAACCTTTATTTCCTAAAGGAACATTTTTGACTATTCCTTTAGGAAATAAAGGTTTTATTTCTGCATAGTGCTTTGTTTTTCTTCTTTACTCGGATGACACCAGTTGATTCGATTGGTGTCATGTTTTCCCGACAGTGTCAGTTTTCATAAGGTCTGTGAGCTCAAGTTTTTATTAAAAAATTTTTGCTATTTTTTAATTTACATATTCTGATTGAATTAGTTTTTATTTTTGACAAATCTCTACTCTATAATGCAAAAAAATCATTTTTCTACATTATATTGCTGTTTTTTATAATGTAATAATTACATTATTGATTTCAAGAATGGGAGTCAGTGTGTTTTTTCTGAAAAGGGGGCGGTGAATAACTTTTTTTTCGAAAGAGGGGTGATAGGCCAAAAAAGGTTGGGAACCTTTGTGTTATATTCTTATAAAGAAAGAAAGATCAATTGTTTGCTATACTGAAAAATAAATTTTGAAATTCGTAATTCATTACTGTTTACTATTTAACTGCTTAAATCTCCAATTAAACTCAATTAATTATTTAGCACACATTGCAGTTTTAGATCAAAACTCTCTTTTAATTAGCTTTCGTTTAATACAAACGTTTTCAACGTTCTAACGCCATCCTCAGGTGTTAGAACGTCGAAAACGTTTGTATTAAACGAAAGCTAATTAAAAGAGAGTTTTGATCTAAAATCGTAATTCATTGCTATTGATAATGAAAACTATTCATTAACTAAAAAATGGCACTTTTCAGAACAATCATATTTTAATGTCTTTTTTAGGATCCAATTTTGTTATATTTACTACATTGCTTTATATAAAAAAAAAGTTAAAATATTTATAATAATCAAGTAAAATAAATTAAAATGATTCAATAAAAATAAGTTGTTATTATTTTAATATTAAATGAAATAAACATTTGAGTAAAAATAAATTGGTTATCAGATTTAAAGAAAAATCTTATTTTTGTTACATTATAAACATTTAAAAAGTGATTGATTTTCTATTAACTATCACTAAACACTATTGAGTAATAAAAATAACTAAAAAATATTTCCACGTTTGTTATGATTGATTTAAATATTATAACATCATATGATAGTTTTTGTAAAGATAAATTCTAATTGCACAAACTATATTATTTGTGAATTTTTCATGAAACTTAGATTTTATGTAATTTTAGTGTTTATACTCTTAAGGAAATTTTCCTTTCCCTTGATAATCTTTTTAATTAAGTTTTAAAACTATAGCAAATTCAAGAATTTAACTTTAGAATTAAAAAATTATATCACATTAATATGTGTGACTTCTGTTTCTGATATGTATTTTGGCTGAAAACCTTGCTAATTACAGCTTCTATCATAATAGATTATAGGGAGTTTTACTTTTATTATGTTAGCACCAAGCAAAGCTGCTATGTGTGCATCATATGCACACATAGCAGCTTTGCTTGGTGCTATAACATCAGTCCAAATCTAGTAAAAGTAGGTCCAGTAGTTCTTGAGCTGTAAGAGAATACAAGGATACAAACATGCAAACATTTGTAAAAAACTATTGCAATTTAAAATAAAAATGAAGACTAATATACTGTATATCACGGATTTGCATACATAAGGTTTACTTAACTCATTTATCATGTTTTGTTCAGAAATTATGGAAAAACAAAATTTGAGTCAAAATTTTTTGTAATCACTTTAGAGATTTATTTATTGAAAAATTAAAAGCTTATTTCTTACATATAGAATGATAACAAATTTTAGCAAAGAAGAGTTTACAGCCATATTTTTAAATAAAAATTTTATTTTGGATTCAAAAATGGAGATTATTTTTCACATGAATGTTTGTAGCATTTTTAAAATATTTAAAAATGAATATTTGAATACTATATTGAACACTATATAAAAATAGAACTGTAGTTTTTCATGATTAAATTCATTTATTTAGAATAATTTTGCCAGATTTACTATATTTATTAGCATTATACAAACACTCTCTGACTTACATAAGAGTTATATTTTTCAGAATTTTATGTAAGTTGGAAAAATAATTTTTTAACAAAAATTTTGAATTAAAGATTTCTAGGATTAAGTTGCTACAATGATTGAACCTATATAACATTTTGGCATTATATTGTTCAAATTGATAATGCTGCATGGAACAATAATATATCAGTAATATGATTACTTAAGATCAACAAACATTACACAAACATATAAAGTGAAAAATAATATAAAGTTTTAATAATGTAAACTAACATGTTTGAACTTATTATCTATAAAAATATAAGTATTTATGCTATATATCTGAAAAAATAAAAAAATTTATGAAAAATATTTCATATAAAGTTGAATTTACTTAATTTGCATATTAAATAAAGCAGAGAGTGACTGTACATAGAAAATGAAACGATTTTTATAGAATATAAATTTATAAATATGCTGAGCTTTTTTTTATTTATTTGAATTCATTCTGTTAGAAAAGCTAAACAGCATCATAAGAATTGATATACAGCATAATGTTTGATAATTAAAAAATATTTTATCTTATAATAATAATTCTATAATTTTATAAAAATTATCACTCTTATAAATGTAATATTTTGAAAGATCGGGATTTATTATGCATCTTTAATTAATAATTGTTATTAATATATAATGAAAATTTTAAATTATTAAATTAGTGTTATTTGGAATATCTAAATTAAATTATTATATTTATTCTAGTATAAATTGAATCTCATTTTGAGCCTTTGGAGTAAAAATTTTTTTATCAAGTGCAATTTGTTGATGAAAAGTTTACTTTAAGAATATAATTGAGTGCTTATTTATATATATATATTTTGGCATAATAAAATTGTTGAATGGTATAAAACTCTTTGATTTAAAGTATTTTTTTATTGTAAATTAATGAAATATTTTTATGAATGCATTTCATTATAAAAAATATAAATTATCACTTATTGACATCTTAATATCAAATGATTAAACAATTGTTTGTAATTATTTTTAAGTACTAAATTGTAAAAAGATTTCTTAGTAAATTATTAACATAAACTTTATTATATATATCAAAATTGGACATGACCACATATAAATAACCTTGTATTTTTGATTTTGAATATACTTGATATACTGAAATAATCTTTAGTATATTTATTTTATTTACTTTTACATTCAAATATAAGATGTAGATATTATAAACTCTTTAAAAATTAATTATAATATAATATAAAAATATGCTATATTATAATTAATTTTTAAACAGATTATTGGGACTTAAACTTTAATACAATGGATGCAATCAAAATATTAGAAATGTAAAATATTATTTAAAGAATTAAAATTACAATATTGAAAACAAGATAATTTAAAATAACAGGTTCTGTTTTACGAGTCATATTTATGCTTTGAAACTATTTTAATTAATAATTATCACAAAATTTAATCTTTAATTCCAATAATCATAAATATATATTTTAATACTGAAAGATCATTTTAATTTTTAAATTTTAATATAAAGGCAATTGAAATTTATAAACTATTATAATTTATACTGTTTGGAAAATAATTGAATAGTAAAGAATTAATTTAATTATAAACTATTTACTGAGTATTGAAGTATTTAAGTGACTGATATCAATTATTGATGATTATATTGATAAATTAGAAATATTCATTTATTCTGTTAGATTAAATTGAAATAACCAAAATGATTTAGTGATGATTGTTATAAAAAATGTTTAAATAATTTACTCAAGAAACATTATTCTTTAGGTCTTTTTAAATCTACATCCAAAAGTTATTTAGTTTAGTATAATAAATTTCTTAGATAAAAAATAGTTTTGGGAAATTCAGTTAATTCAAACAGAGTTTAGTTTGAATTAAATGAAACAGAATTTAATTAAAGTATTAAATTTATAGTATATTTTACTATATGCAAAATATTTTATAGTCATTGTAAAAAAAAATTTTAAAATTTGTTGGTGTTATTTTTTATATATTCATTTATACAAAATTCTGTTAGATTAAATTGAAATAACCAAAATGATTTAGTGATGATTGTTATAAAAAATGTTTAAATAATTTACTCAAGAAACATTATTCTTTAGGTCTTTTTAAATCTACATCCAAAAGTTATTTAGTTTAGTATAATAAATTTCTTAGATAAAAAATAGTTTTGGGAAATTCAGTTAATTCAAACAGAGTTTAGTTTGAATTAAATGAAACAGAATTTAATTAAAGTATTAAATTTATAGTATATTTTACTATATGCAAAATATTTTATAGTCATTGTAAAAAAAAATTTTAAAATTTGTTGGTGTTATTTTTTATAAATTTAAAATTGAAATAAAAAAATAATAATAATTTCATCATCATATAATAAATATTAATATTTTTTGAGTTTTAGTGTTTAATAATAATAAATTTCAGGTTATTTTGAATCCCTAATTATAGAAAATTTATCTGATTTGCTTGCAGAATTATCAGCTGTAATGCATATATTAATTATGATATATTTACTGCCTAATTATGAAAATAATAGCTACTCAATAATTAGTAAAATGAATTTTATTCTTTTATAACACTGTAGATGTTCAAAACCATTTTTCCTGTTACTTTGACTATAACTAAAATTCTAAATCCTTTTGAATTTTGGCTCCATTGTTTTTGTATATATTAAAAAAATGTTTTTTTGAAATGCAGAATTATCAGAAAACTTTATTATAACATTTGTCACAAGAATATTTTGAATTTAAAATTGAAATAAAAAAATAATAATAATTTCATCATCATATAATAAATATTAATATTTTTTGAGTTTTAGTGTTTAATAATAATAAATTTCAGGTTATTTTGAATCCCTAATTATAGAAAATTTATCTGATTTGCTTGCAGAATTATCAGCTGTAATGCATATATTAATTATGATATATTTACTGCCTAATTATGAAAATAATAGCTACTCAATAATTAGTAAAATGAATTTTATTCTTTTATAACACTGTAGATGTTCAAAACAATTTTTCCTGTTACTTTGACTACAACTAAAATTCTAAATCCTTTTGAATTTTGGCTCCATTGTTTTTGTATATATTAAAAAAAATATTTTTTTTTTTAGTTTTATTCACTTGATGATAAAATATTTCCGCTTTTAAAATTTTAATTCGATTGGCAACATGTTTCAGAAAAATAAAATTAGTTTAGGGTGGAGCGAGTAATTAAATAAATGACATTATCAACAAAACTACTACCTGACCAACGTTAAAACCCACAGAAAAACCGCTTATCAAGTTATACACACGAGGTAAAATTGTAAGAGTATTTGTTCGCGTTAAATGATTTTTTTCCTCGATTGTCAGATGCTAAACATCATTTCCGCGTTTAGACGTTTCATCAGTTACACTTGCTGCGTTTATACTGAACGAAACAATATAAAAGCAACTTATAGTTAGAAAAATGATCGAAACTCACCTGTACGATAGCAGCAAAACATCTTTACGTCATTCTCTCAAAACGTGATGATGAATAAAGAATCTGTATAGTAACTGCACATGTTGCCTGTCCCACAGACGGCTTCCCCAACTGTTCTGATAGTCAGTGCATCGGTATCCTAGCAACATTCTGCTATTCCTTTCTGTTCGCAACTGTCTTCGGACTTCAGTATCAGCTGGTTCTCTCTACTGTAGACGTATAAATTATGTTTCTTTTATTATCCAACCACGTTCTGATAACTCTTTAACATTTTTTCGAATTTTTATTTATTTATTTTTTATTTCTGCGTTACGTATCACAACAGTGTGGGTTTTCGTATATTTGTGGGTTGACAATTCGAGTGGGAATTTCTGCATCATTAAAAGGAAAAAATAAATAAACATGCTGTATAGCGCTTCATATTTGAAGGTCGTGCACTTTCGATCTACGAAATTTTTGTTTTTTGTTCTTCGCGATTGGGTTTATTTATTTATGCGTCTGGACGTATATTATTCTGAATGAATTCGTCACATTTTCGCGAATAAGATTTGGATTAATATTTAAAAAAAAGTAACGTGTAACGAGACGTTTTCTATTCTTTTGGGGATTTTTATGTGTTGTTTAAATTTCTTAAGGAGGAGAAAAGATTGTTCCAAACTTTCTAAAGGATGTTAAAACAGAAAAAAAAAGTTTTACGAAATAATTTATCTTTCAAGTTTTAAAACTTTAAAATTTCTATAAATTCTGTTTACGGAGAAAGATTTATGTTTACAATTTTTATGCGGAAAAAATAGCTAATGTTCCAGTTTACTTTCATGAAATTTATGTCATGATGCTGTAGTATAATAATAGTAGGAAACGCCCGTCTTTGTCAACTGTTTTTTTGATTTATATCGCCATCGATCCGATTGACATATAGGCATCGCATCCGAAACATCATTATGACTTTGTCTACTTAAAATATACAAAAAAAAATCTTTACAGAATTCTCAAAACTTTTATTTTATATCAGTCGTATAAATTACGTTTAATGCATTTAAAAAAACGAAGAAAACATATTAAACGTGCTTTTATATATATATATATTTTTTGTCAATAGATATATACTTCTGTTTGGAAACTGCAATAATGAAAATGTCAGACTTGCTAAGATCTTATGCGACAAGTGCTGCGACACATAAGCAACATTGTACTTCCATTAAGTTGATATACCTAATACATTATTAAAATCAGTATTTAGATGTCTTTCGATCTTCATTACTAAACACTTAAACTGTATTCTTTATTAAATTACATTATAAATTGTCAAAACAGTTGAATATGATGTAAATTGTTTTATACAATTTTTTTTTTTTTCAGTTATACTTCTCTCAAATGTTTTAAATGAGGATGTAAATCTAAACATTTTAATTTAATTAAAAAACCGTATTTTGTAAATCGTTAATTAGCCAATAAAAGCTTAAATAGGTTTGTAAACATAAATTATCATCACACATCGTTATAAAAAATCGAATTTTTACTGTTATCGTCTACTATGATTTATTTTGATGTGTAGATTTACCGATGAAGTTGCCAAAATTTCGAATAGGGCGCAACACTTTACTGTTACGATGATAAATTCGAGTATGTAAGGGGGGATATTCTTAATCTTTTGAAAAAATAATAAAAAAATAGGTCAACAGATAATACCTCATAAAATTTTAGCATTAGATTTTAATACTGCATTCTAACCATTTGGGAGATGTGTTCGACTTTTTACTTTTTCTTGCTGTTTTTTTTTTTTTTTTTTTTTATCTCAAGAAGCAACAACATTTCCAGATCTATGTTAATATGAACATTTTTTTTTTTTTTTTTTTTGAAAAGTTTTCGGCATAAATTTTATAACGGAAAATAAATAAGCAGCAGGGGGTTATTTTCAACATAAATATCTCAATATTATAGTTGAAATATATATAAAGTACATGAGAGAGAACTGTAACAAGAAGGATGCATTCTCTACGATTTACAATATTTTGTTTCAGTTTTAAGGTTAACAATAATTAAATTATTTACTGTAATCACAAAATATTGATATATTTTTTAACCTTTAACATTTTTGTACTTATTAAAATAGTGGTTAAGCTTAAGAAATGATAAAATTGAATTAATATACAGTAGTTTACCAAGTATTGACGTATATAAATTGTTTTGATATTTCATACTAATAAAGGTATTGTTATATTGTAGATGCTGACGAATCTAATAGAGAAGATAAGTAAGTTTTTTTTTATTTATAAATTCTATTGTTTTTACAAGAAAACCATAAAATAATGACAGTTTCAATAAATTTTATTTATTCCCATTAAAAACATTTATTAAAAGTTTTTTCATTAAAAAATATTCGATGATGATTTTTATTCTTTAAAAAAAAAAATTAAACACAATTTTAATGCTTATCAGCATTAATTATTGTACTGTATATACTTTATCTCTTAAATTAAAAATTTATAAAATAATATAAAAAAATGATCTATTCGTTCAGAAACGTAGGCGATGTACGAAATCATATATTTGTTGGTTAAAAATTCGTTTACTTTCTACATAAATTAGTTAAGTCGATAAAAATTTTGGTATCTCAAACAGATCGTATTGAACGATCTGTTTGGAGAAGAGATAGTAAAATTTTGCGATAATTCAAAAGCTTTACATTTGTAAAGTTTTTGCAGATAAGTTAATGGCCTATATCGCATTAAATGATCCGCATTCAGTGGTGTAAAAAATAAATTTACACGAGTTTAATGAAAACATACGTTTAGCTAATTCTTATATACATACGAGAATTATCTAAAATTAAAGGTAGAAACAGTGTTAAGAATATGGTACACGAATGTGTGTCACAAGAGTTCGTGTAAATATTTGTTTTTCATTATAAATATGGAATGTCTAAAATAATTAATTGAAAATTTGATTTCGGAATTAATAAATTTATTAATATTAATGCATAAATTTTACTACAGTAAGATTTTATGTTAAACTAATCAAGTGTTATATAAATTAATAATAATGTTATTAATGTCTACACGATATGTTGTAAATATTCAGGTTGATTTATGTTATGTTTTCATTAAAATGGTGATAGCTATAATTTGAATTCTATAATTTTCACTTATTAAATTTTTCAGTCTAAATAATTTGATTTGCCACTTTAATTAATTCTTTAGAACGAAAGTTATACGTTAACAAACGTGCTATCATTAAAATATTTCTAGATCTTATCGTTAATGCTTACTTTCTGACGATAATTTGTTCCAAATTTCGGTGAATCCAGATCTTTTTCGACAGTTACGACATTACAATTCACCAAACGTTTCTAAATCCGGTTCCTGAACTCTGAAATTTTTCTTTAGAATTTCGATTGATAAAACGTTTTCTTTACTCTCTAAATTAAGGAAAAGTTTTAAACGATTTCTTAAATCGAACCTTACTCGAATACAAAATCATTTTATTTATTTTTTCACCAGCCAGATTAAATATCGTATTATTTTAAGTTATTTTTTTTTTTGCGAAAATTCGTTCTTAAAAGTAGAGAGAAGATAATATTTTACTGCTACTGAAGGAGCGAATTTTCATCTGATAATTTTCCACTTATTTACAACTTTTTATAATTTCTTATTCATACGTGACAACCACAATCCCTTCTGCCACGGATGGAATGAAAAATTATCTTCAAAGTTTTATTCCCTGGGTAGTATCCGTCACTTAAAGTTGACAACGGTAATGTAGATGCCCGTTTTTTTAAGCACCCTAACAATGAGAGAAATAGTGACGTAAAGCAAACTTCACGCTGAAGGGCCATCACGTCTATATATATTATACGCATCAAACTTAATTCAATGACTTATTATTCATAATTTATTCAATTTTGAGTGCGTTAGATACGAATATACAGATTTAAGATGTCATTATTGTTTATATTACGTGACAAACCACCCTATTGTCCTATAAACATCTGCTAAAAAAATATGGCCGGTATACTTAGAAAGTAATAGGTTATTTTATATTATTTTAGTTTGCTGTTTTCTCCTCGATTTTGTATGCTATTTCAGGTATCCGGAAATAGAAAATCAATTCGAGTAATCTTCCATGATGGCTTCTTTGGGATTATTTTCTTTCTCAGTCCCTCAATAAAAATTTCTTTATCAAGGTTACCGCATTTCCGCTTGTATATCCCAACATACTTCGTTTCTGTCGATCCGCAGGCATCACAAATTGTTTTTCTTTATTTTCTGTTGTTATATTTTTTCTTTGATAGTTTTTTTTTTCTCGTATTTTTTCCTGTGGAGTTCTGCTGAATAAAAATAATCCGCGGACGAAACGGAAATGATAAATTTGATGCAAATACAGGTCAGCTGTGTCATCTATCATTGTTACGAAACCAACTGAAATATTATCGTCAAACGTACAGTTTTCTGTAAAACATTAAAGGCATAAAATAAATTATTTTACGATATTGATTCAGTTAGGTATCAATAGTAATATAGTTTCACCTGAGAAATATTTTTTTTAAGGATTCATACCTATATTAAACTTTAATGTAGCTAAAGGAAAATATACTAAAAAAAATATTGGAAATTTTAAGGTTTCTATCATTGATACACGTTTAAAATACAGGTATTTGTCGATAATTATTATTGGCTGGATTCTGATTTTTACGGAATTGCCAAATGTAATACCATTCGATAGATCTCGTCAAACTGGTCAAAAATTATAATAGAACCATGGACGAAAGCGGCACCGATTAGATTTTTCGAAAAATTTACTTCTGAATTGGTAAATGAACCATGTACCGCTGCCATATTGAACGAGAAGTAAAATGTCACGTGACCATCATCGTAATGACGAAAACCTGCTATGGTTTTACACCTTGTTTTAAAAGCCAAAAATACGCCGAGAATTATTCTTACGATTATGTGGATTATGATTTTATGCTGAAATCCATGTTACTTATGCAATTTATGGATTTATATATTGTATATACATTAATATATAATATATACTGTATTTGTATCAAGATGTATAATTACATCATCTTGAAAGTATTCTTGCCAAGGAGTTTGAATATAAATCTGCGTGATACCTTCAAGTTGTATTACAGTAAACACCCGTATAACGTGCTTTCCTATAACACGAATTCTTATAACTAAATCGCTCTTCTGTCGTGTAATTTTACATCTTGAAAGTGTCGCGCAAGACATTGTCCATTTCAAGATGGCGTCGCGCACAGGTATCGCTATTTCGTTGTGATAAGTACTTTTTCATATAGCTACTTATCGGTGCCGTTTCTCGATTGATTTATATACCGATTTACTACTAGTAATATAACTAAAAATATATGCAAAAAATATCGGATTCCGTGAAAAGCAGAATCATGCCATGGAGGATATGTCGAAATGGATTCCGTGAAAAGCAGAATCTTCCCGGTTATTATTTAAGTTACAATCAGTGAACATCAGGGAATTAAATCATTCAGTTTTTTATTGACAAATATATTAAGTGCAAAATCTTTTTTTATCTTGATTTCTTTTGATGATATTTTACTTTGCGCTATTATGCATTTCGCTGGATTCTGCTTCTCACGGAATTTCCAGATGTGATATCATTCGATAGATCTCATAAAACTGGTGAAAAATTATAATAGAATCATGGACGAAATCGGCATCGATTAGATATTTCGAAAAATTTACCTCAGAAATGGTAAACGAACCATGTACCGCTGCCATATTGAACGAGAAGTAACACGTCACGTGACCATCATCGTAATGACGAAAACCTGTTATGGTTTTAGCCAAAAATATGTCGGGAATTATTCTTTCGATTATGTGGGCTGCTATAAGTAAGTTATGGATTTTATGCCGAAATTCAGAACTTATGCAATTTATGGATTTATATATTATATATATATTAATATGTAATATATATTTGCATCAAGATGTATAATTATATTATCTTGAAAGTGTTCTTGCAAAGGACCTTGAATAAAATTGCGCGACACCTTCAAGATGTATTATAGTAAACTTCCATATAACGTGCTCTCCAATAACACGAGTTCATATAACGAAATCGCTCTTCTATAACACGAATTCGTGTAATTTTACATCTTGAAAGTGTCGCGCGAGACACTGTCCCTTTCAAGATGGCGTCGCGCACAGGTATCGATACTTCGTTGTGATAAGTACTTTTTCATATAGCTACTAATCGGTTCTGTTTTCGCGATTGATTTATATAACGATTTACTACTAGTAATATGACTAAAAATATTATGCAAAAATCTCAGATTCCGTGAAAAGCAGAATCTTGCCGTTACGACAGGAGTAAAAATCCCAGAGGAATTTCGAATCTCCATTTACCTTATCCTCTATGAGTCTATTTAATGGCTCTCGAGTTCAATGGCGAAAGTCCCATGTGGGGCCGAAGTCCCGTTCTCGAGTTACAAATCACAAATGATACAACGCGTGTTTATTTTTCACATTTCATTGGCTCACAGCTTCCAGGTAAACTATGGAAGCTGTGTTAACGATATGATTAACACAGTTGTTAATAATTAGACAATTTACCGAGATAATTCATGACGTAAAGCCGCTGAGCCAATGAAATGTGAAAAACACGTGGTGTGAACTGGAGGTTTGATTGAAAGAAAATTGCTTTTACTGATGGAATACTGTATTCTGTTGTTTGATTAAAATAAAACCGAAATAATTTGTCCAGAATACCTTATTAGGAAAAGTAAACTCTACTTGGGTCACGCTTTCAACGATTTGGGACTCTACATAAACGTTTTACTCGAAGACTAATTAAGTTTATGCATCCCATCATATTGTTCATACTTATTAACTATCGAACGACTGACAGAGAGGATTTTAATAATTCTATATTTGATTTATTGTTCAATGTGAAAAAGTGAACGAATGCGATATAATTAACAGGATATTTTGCTTACAAACAATAAAAAATTTAAGTACTTGGGAATTCTACCAAGTTTCGGAACGGATACATCGTCGTATGTGAAAAAATTACGTAACTTGGTAAAGAGGTCAGTCGCAGTTTATTTAAATTGATTGCGTTCGATTCGGAATAAGATGGGGCTAAAATCGTTTAAAATATCCGATTATCTAAAAAAATTTGACAAAAAGCCAAAAAAATCGTAATTCGAGCCCCATAATTTGAAAATGGCATCGTCCCCAACTGCGACCTTCACCATGGAACTCAAAAGTGTTCATTAGGGAATAAGATAAAGGGAAGTCAAAATCCGCTGGAATTTTTATACGTGTAGTATCCAAATTATTTCTCATTTCAATATTACAGTCGTACCCTGTTAACAGGCGAGTCTGCTTAACACACGGTTTTACTATGGCTATCTTGATAAGCAATCTTAGGCCCCGCGCCCACACGCAATTATCAGTCAGTTAACTATTTAATCGCAGAAATGATAACAAATGACTTCTATGAGACTGCGCTCTCTAGCAATTCTTTTGTTGGCGGATTAAACAGTTTGTGACCTGTCACAAGTTAAACGATCGTCCAACTAGGGTGTGACATATAGCTTTGTACCAGTCTGCGCCCACTCGCAGCCAAACAGTTTGTTTAATCGCTTATGTGGGCGCAGAGACGATCGGTTAATCAATCAATCAAACGACTGCAAATTGCGTGTGAGCGCGGGGCCTTAATAAGCAGTCGCTCGTGATGTCACTCCTAGATTTCTTCATTAAATCTCGTGATCGGTGAGATTAGCTGCACGTTCAACCATTTTGTATCGGTGAAATCACACAGAAAATTCGTATCGATGTTGGAACTTATATTATCGCTCAATTTATATTAATACTGATTCTACATAGTTATCATTTTCTTAAGGAAATTCATATTACCAACCGATGATTTCGAGGATATTGACATCATTACCTACAATGAAAGTTATTTGTATCTAAAGATAAAAATTCTATACCTGACGTATCGACTTGTTGCCAACGAAGAAGAGTATTAGCAATCTTCTTCCACATGGTTCTCACACACTTTATCCAAGAGTTCGCCATCTTTATCGCTTCAATTTAAACTGAATAAACAGAAAACAATTCATACTTTCGAACTCAGGGACGTTCACAACATATAATAATTATTTAAATTCCACATATAGTAATTATTTAGTTTATATGAGATTATATGGAGTGAAAGTAATAAAATATCAAAATATAGTTTTAAATACAGTATATCGTTTATTTTTTACTATTTTAAAACTATATTTTGATATCTATAAAAGTGATATTAATTTAAAGAAAAAATATATATTATGTTTAAATTAAGTGCAAAATCTTTTTTTATATGTAAATAAGAGGCTCTGTTCTTTGGATTAATGAATTTTTAAATTGAAATTTTAGCTGTACAATATGGATATTGGGATTTAATGTTCCTTCAAAGCTAGATAAGCTAGTATGTGACTCCTAATATTATTCTAAGATTAGATATGGATATTTTTGAAGACCCAAGTACCTTATAATAGAGATTGGGAGGATTAAGTTATGTACCGGTATTTATGCATTTTTACTGAGATATTTGGGATTTTTTCTATTAATAGAATCAAAGTATTTACATTAAACATTTCAAGTTAATATTTAAATATTTAATAAGTGTCTAAATCTATCCTATATTAACATAATAAATTAACCTATAGATATGTGATGCCCTGCTTTTATTTTTGCAGATATGTATAAATATCTGTATATTATAGATATATTATGAGTATATTTTAAAAACATATATATGACATAGTCATACAATGTATTCTTTTAATTGCAAATCAACATTAAAACATGTTTAACAAGTCTTATTTTTAAGCAAAGATTTGAGAATTTTTCCTGATGCACCATCTATATAATGCATACGACTATGGACATAAAATAACTATTAATATATTATAAAACGGAAATAGTTGTACCGAATGGTCGCCATGTTTCAAGATGGCGGTAGAAATTTCTTTTCGGGTCTTGTTGGACGGTTTTGTTTAAATCTTAAATTTAGTTTGGAAATATTAAAATTATTAACAGGCACGCGAATGTGACATCTGACTGCTTCCTTTCCTTAACTCATATAATGCAAAAAATAAAAAAAACGCACGCAAAAACGTATTTTATCCATTTTGAAATTTTTAAAGGTTAAAAAAAAAAAATGGAATAAATGATAATTATAAAATATAGACGATGACTTACAGGAATCATCGTCATCGATTTTTTTTTATCTTTGAATGATTACGTGTTCGATACAAAATTTGAAGATTCATAAATCCGTTATTTTTATTTTTATAAAGAATGTCTATTAAGTAGAAGGCATCTTTAGAATTTTATTATAAAAGTTTACAAATCAATGATTTTATTCATTAAAAATGTTTGCTTTACTCATTTATTGATTAAAAAAACAGAAGAAAGGGAAAATATACGTGACAATAAAGCAATTTCAGTGAAATTGCACTGGAAGAAAACTGAGAACAGAGATAATCAGTAGGAAATTTTATTTTTAGGATTACTTCTTACATAAAATATTTATTGCCTGTGTTCAGAAAACAATTCTCTAACCATATAATCAATACTTTTTCCTCGATATAAAAACGAGAATAACTACCCATCGTTTCTGATATTTAATTCTTAAGGGTTTATTCAAAACTATATTTGATTGGGATTAAATTTATCATTATATCTTTAATTAATATTCTATTAAAAGGCATCATTCAACTTTAACTGTGCTATTTTATATGTTAAATAATTAATTTATTCGGACAACACTCGCCAAGTGAACGTCACATTTATTTATTTTATAGTAAATTTTTCAATACTGTATACATAAAAACGTAATGATTGAAAATTCAGAAACAGTGGAATCTATAAAACTTATTTTAAACCTCTAATGAGAACTTATATTCTTAGCTGGTTAACAGTTCAGAATCAAATTTTCACAAATTTTATACCCTTTATTCAGTAAACACAAAATAAAAGTTAATTTTCTTGAATTTTAATTTTTAATAAGAAATTTATTACTGCTACTCCTTTTAATATATACACGAACAGTTTGCATTTTAAGTGATTTCAAATGATTTTATCTTAAAGAGTGATTATAAAATCATTGAACAGTTTAAAATTTTACTAACTTATGTACTATAGAAGATAAAAGCAATCTATAAAATATTTCACTTATGTAATTTATTCAAGTTTTATTATATTTATCTCAGCATTGTTAAATCCCAAACTATCCATAATTTCACTTTTTCTTCAGTTGAATCCATTTAACATATCAGAAGATAGATTATATGGAAAAATAAGAAAGGAAAAATTAAAATATATGAATATCTCTATTCAAAAAGCAAAACTTGAATAAATTATCTTGCTGGAGCATTCTACAGATAACATTTATCTCCTATAGAACAGAAGTTATTAATAAAAATTCCACAAGGATTTTTATCTTGTAACAGTTGTTATAATTAAATTGCCTAATTCTGTAAACAGATTTTTCATAGTTAATATTAATAACAATCAAATTAAATCATATTAAATTCGGTTATTGAAGATAGCTATACTGTATTTATCAAGTCAGCTTGTAAAAATTTTTTACAGTTAAAGTGCTCTAACTTTATATATTATTTAAATTGTTGGACCAATTTTGGTAGAATTTTATGTATTTTTCTGTTAGTTTCGTTGTAAACAACTTGTAAAAAATTTCATAAGTTTGTGTCATTTTACATTTTATTAATTGACACACTGACATTTTTCCCATTTTTCTTCTGACCTCAATTAATGTTTTGATAGCAATATAACACACTTTAATTTTCTTTTTTTATCTTTTTATTTGGAAACTCTCGAGTTTCAATAAAATTGGTAGATGGTTTGATAGATTAGTAGATATTTTGATCTATATAGTATAATTACTTTTTATCTCCATTAGATTGGATAATGGTTGAAGAAGGAAATAGAAAGTTATCATCATTATCGTTACTGTCACGTTCGATCATGAAGATTGACTGCCAGTCTGAACTGTAAAATGGTATTTAATTTGCTTTATATACTTAAATATTTTTTAATAGTCACTTATATTTTTGATCATCTAGATTCTGTTGAATCGTTAATCAATGATTCCGTCCGTTAACTTACCTGAAAGTCAAACTGCTTCATAAATTTTATAGATGCGGATCTTTTGCACAGTTCTGAATAATAATAACGTTTTTCGCGAAATTTAATTCGAATTTCGTAGCATTTTTTTATTGTAATTATCTATTTACACATTTAAAAAATAAAATAAAATTTTTCGTTTTTTTTTTCTTCACTGCTGCATACTGTATCGACCTGCAAATCATCAGGAGGATCCGGGATCGATTCCCATTAATTTTCTTCACCAGTCGGCTCCACGAAGACGAGCTTGAATGACATTCTTTTGTAAGCATTTGATAAAACCTATAATCGGGTTAAGGCGGATTAAAGGATTAAGATAATCGAAGAAAGTAAATCCGTTAAAGAAACGTGACATCTTTGAATAAACCGAATTAGTCACACGTTACTTCTTCCATTCATTCGAAATTATCAGCAAAAATTTTCGTAATTATAAAATATGTTATTGCCGTCGTTATCTCATTTATAATTTTCCTTTGATACTCAAATGTAATGTAAAAAATGCAGCTAAAATAATTTATTTAAATATCTGGTAGATAACAAATTTAATTCTTAAGATGAATAATTACGAAATTTTTCTATCGTTAATTAAATTAAATTGAACGTTCGGAGAGAGATTACGCGTGACAGGTCACGCGAATGTCTTACGTAATTTAAAATACTTTAAATGTGCAGTTTTAAATCTATATTAACAGAGTACAAAAAAATATAACCAGAAAATCGCGTTAAAATACTGGAAATAAAATTCCGATACATCATTTATTCTTCACAGTATGATACGTGTAATAATAATTTTTTTTTTTTTTTGTATGTATATATTAAGTTCTAAAGAAACTAGTTTCATTATTTGCTTTTCTATAGAATGAGATCTGTTTTAATTCTGTCAAAATTAATATATTCTGTAAAGGTATTTTTGTTGTTTGCTCACATTCGATTTTCCTGAAGGCGAATTAGCGAACTTTACACGAAGAAAAAAAAAATAAAAGAAAAATCCAATCGATTTATTGTAGCTGCATAGAAAAGTAAGAGTTCTTGAATAATAACGTTTCCTGTGTATCGTAAATTAAATTTAGAAAAATAACTTCTTTCTGGTATAATTGTGTTATAATTCATCCCGTTTGTCGAAAAGTTTTAACGTGAAAGCGTGTTTTATATACGTTCGTCCATGTTTGTGCATTGATCGATCACTCTCTCCCCCCTTTCCATTTCGTAACAGGATTTGAGAAAATTGTTGAATATCGCACGACTTGAATTCAAATGATTTTTCTTTATCTTGATTTTTGTAAAATCACGTATTCGGCCTGAGTGATATGCTAGAACTTTTTTGTCGTCCTCCTCTCTCTCTCTGTTATTTTATTTTCTGTTTTTTTATCTCATGATTGACTAGCCGACGTTCGAACTTTTCTGAGTTTATTTATTTTTGCACTGAATATGCTAACACGTTCTCCTCTTTGAGATTCCTTTTTTTTTTCTGTAATCCGCTTAAGTTTCGTTCTTTCCGACTGACTTCGAGAGAATAATTTAGTGGTCAATGAATAGTAAGTAAAACCAAACTGCAGCTACTCACTTAATCTCGCGAAGTGACGAAAACCAAGATCGACAAGTTTTATGAACTCCAAAATTTATAAGTAAAATAAAAAGTAATAACACCGAAAAATCACCAACCTGCCATATATATATATATATTTTTTTTTAATATTTATTTCCAGGCAACATTCTTTTGTAAGCATTTGATAATAACGTGAACTCCTATTAATACTATTAAATGTTACGTTGCTGAATAATTAATGAGCATACATAATTAATTATAATTAACACCTAAATTATTAATACTGTGAACAATTTTTAATTTAATAAATTACATAAAAAATTATTAAATGTCAGCAGGGAAACTTTCGATTTTTGTTGAAAGCAATGTTGTGCTTGAGTAGCTTTTCCTTAAGGACGTGTGTCATTCGAAAGTTTTTCCATTAAGTTGGAGCCCAACGAACTTAAAAGATAAAATATATCAACGTTTGACAACTTACTTACTTTTTTTATTTTTCTAAGCAAGATTCTAACTAGAAAACATTTTGAACTGAAAATGGTCATTCTGTTGTTTACATTAACTGAAGGTTGATGAAGGTCAATTTGCTTTAATTATGTACTTGAGATTTGTTCAGGTTTAATTACTGTCATAAACCCAGTCATTTACATTAGTGGTTATTTTATTATGCTTATAAAATGCTTGCATTTTTTTAACAGAGCTGTAACTATTCCATAGATTTGAGCTTTAAATTTTAACAAATGGTCTCTTAATGAGATCATTTATATGCCTAACGATGTGTAGTAATTGTCTTATTAGAATTCCTGTAGGATTAAAAGCTGTAAAAGTTAATACACAAAGAGATTTGTACTCTTTCCACCTTTACAATAGAAAATAATGGACTTGACTTGCCATGTAAATGAGCTAATAACAAATTTTCATGACATTCAAATAATGAACCAATTCCTCTATTTAATTATGATTAAGAGCGATAGATTTTTAAAAAATTTTTCATTAAAAATTACCAATTTTTTCACAATAATTGTAATTTATTTTATAAAAAAATTTTTTTCATAAAAATTGATAAAATTAATGCAAATTAAATCAACTTTTTATAATAATTTAATTATATCTACATATTTTTTTATAATTGCATCTTTTTTAATTACACTTTAAAAAATGTTAAATTATATTTAATTTTATTTTTTCATAATTTTTTAAATATTTTTTTAACTGAGAAAAATCTTGTTTAAGACATTTAAAATTTTTTTTTTTTAAATCAATATTTAAATATTTTTTTTAAAATAATAAAATTAGAATATCAGATGAGAAAGTTGATAATGAAATTGAATTTCTTTTGATAAATTCTGTTAAGAAGAATTAAAAACAAAGTTTTATTTTAATTTTTATGCTTCTCAAAGCAAATATCAATCCATAACTAACACCTATGACATTTAATAATATAAAAATTAATTTATTAAAATAATTAAGTGAATTATTTTCTAGAGAAACACAAAATTGATTAAGAGTTTCAAAGATGCTGGCAGGCATTTGCAAACACAAATCAAAACTTATTCAAAATGTAAGAAAATAATTTTTAATTTTTCTTAAATATTAAAGTTAATCCTCCGAATGAATAAATAGAATTGAAGATTATGTAAAACACTATTTAGATTAATTAAATATATGAAACATCTTTAATAATTAAATTATAAATTATGTAAATAGCACCTGTAATCCTTTTATGTATTTGGAATATTAATTAAATTCTTTCCTATTCTTTCAGGAAGTAATAAATTAAAAATTATTTAAATAAGAATTTACTTTTAAAGAATAAGTTTTAATAATAAATAAATAAAATTAATAAATATTAAATATAAATTTATTTATAAAAATTAATAATTAATTTAATTATATATATTAAAAAAATAAAATTTTAATATATATATATATATTTTTTTTAATATTTATTTCCAGGCAACATTCTTTTGTAAGCATTTGATGATAATGTGAACTCCTATTAATACTATTAAATGTTACGTTGCTGAATAATTAATGAGCATACATAATTAATTATAATTAACACCTAAATTATTAATACTGTGAACAATTTTTAATTTAATAAATTACATAAAAAATTATTAAATGTCAGCAGGGAAACTTTCGATTTTTGTTGAAAGCAATGTTGTGCTTGAGTAGCTTTTCCTTAAGGACGTGTGTCATTCGAAAGTTTTTCCATTAAGTTGGAGCCCAACGAACTTAAAAGATAAAATATATCAACGTTTGACAACTTACTTACTTTTTTTTATTTTTCTAAGCAAGATTCTAACTAGAAAACATTTTGAACTGAAAATGGTCATTCTGTTGTTTACATTAACTGAAGGTTGATGAAGGTCAATTTGCTTTAATTATGTACTTGAGATTTGTTCAGGTTTAATTACTGTCATAAACCCAGTCATTTACATTAGTGGTTATTTTATTATGCTTATAAAATGCTTGCATTTTTTTAACAGAGCTGTAACTATTCCATAGATTTGAGCTTTAAATTTTAACAAATGGTCTCTTAATGAGATCATTTATATGCCTAACGATGTGTAGTAATTGTCTTATTAGAATTCCTGTAGGATTAAAAGCTGTAAAAGTTAATACACAAAGAGATTTGTACTCTTTCCACCTTTACAATAGAAAATAATGGACTTGACTTGCCATGTAAATGAGCTAATAACAAATTTTCATGACATTCAAATAATGAACCAATTCCTCTATTTAATTATGATTAAGAGCGATAGATTTTTAAAAAATTTTTCATTAAAAATTACCAATTTTTTCACAATAATTGTAATTTATTTTATAAAAAAATTTTTTTCATAAAAATTGATAAAATTAATGCAAATTAAATCAACTTTTTATAATAATTTAATTATATCTACATATTTTTTTATAATTGCATCTTTTTTAATTACACTTTAAAAAATGTTAAATTATATTTAATTTTATTTTTTCATAATTTTTTAAATATTTTTTTAACTGAGAAAAATCTTGTTTAAGACATTTAAAAATTTTTTTTTTTAAATCAATATTTAAATATTTTTTTTAAAATAATAAAATTAGAATATCAGATGAGAAAGTTGATAATGAAATTGAATTTCTTTTGATAAATTCTGTTAAGAAGAATTAAAAACAAAGTTTTATTTTAATTTTTATGCTTCTCAAAGCAAATATCAATCCATAACTAACACCTATGACATTTAATAATATAAAAATTAATTTATTAAAATAATTAAGTGAATTATTTTCTAGAGAAACACAAAATTGATTAAGAGTTTCAAAGATGCTGGCAGGCATTTGCAAACACAAATCAAAACTTATTCAAAATGTAAGAAAATAATTTTTAATTTTTCTTAAATATTAAAGTTAATCCTCCGAATGAATAAATAGAATTGAAGATTATGTAAAACACTATTTAGATTAATTAAATATATGAAACATCTTTAATAATTAAATTATAAATTATGTAAATAGCACCTGTAATCCTTTTATGTATTTGGAATATTAATTAAATTCTTTCCTATTCTTTCAGAAAGTAATAAATTAAAAATTATTTAAATAAGAATTTACTTTTAAAGAATAAGTTTTAATAATAATTTATCAATCTTCTATCAAAACATCAGTAAAAAAATAATATCAAATTTAATAAATATAAATCTTATACAGCATACCAATTAATAGAGAGAAAATATTATGCATTATTTTATAGTGGGAAAATATTTAATAAATTATGTATGAAAATTAAATATATAAAAATCAATGAGCTTTAGTTAAACTTGGATAAGCAGTTGGGAAAGAATTAATCACCTACTTTTTGAATGTGATCTTTATTTTGGAATGATTAAAGATAAGGGGTTAAAATATATGCCATCGAAATTATCTTCAGTGACATAACCAATATAATGAACTTCATAAAAATTCTATTAAATAGTTCTTTAGTTATTACAGGAAAACTTTCTTCTGATACAGTTGACAAAATAGTTTTATCTAGGGATGGTTGACTATTATGCAATCAGAAAATTGAACATTCTCCATTTTTAAAGGGACAAATCTACAAAATTAATTGAATTCGTTTCAGATTTTGCATTAATATCCTGATCATCCTAAGGTGATTAGGGAAAAATCTTTGAAGTTTGAATGCCAGCCATTTTTAAATGATTGAAGCTAGAGTGTTAAATGATGTGGTATTGAAGTTAATGGCAGAATATTACTTCCAAGTTTTGTAAGAATTTTTTTATTAATTCAAAAGTTATTATTGAGGATACACAGATAACAGACAGACATGCAAGATGATATTATAAATCTCACTTTCCGTCGAAAAATAAGCTTTAAAAATTACATCAGGTGATACGTATGTTTTTAAAAGATTATTGTAAAAATAATAAATTTAATTCATTCGTAATAATCAATTTGGAGAAAAATAATTTCCTCTCGAACTAGACGCAGTAATAACAATAGATTAAACGAAATTGAAAAATCATCTGAACTATCATTATTTATATAAAGTTATGTTTCAGAAAGTGGAATTCCGTAAGATTAATCAATGTCATAAAATATTGGAATTTCAGAAAGTTTTCGGTCTGGAAGATTTTTTATCATATGAATAAGTTTAAAAATAACAATACATAAAATGAAAAAAAGTAATAATAATAAAACATCTTTCCTCTGAACGGAATAACGTGGCTGAACTGAATTCCAAAATAATGTAGATCTGCATTTTAGTGAAGATGGATATTGGTCGAAAACAATCATTTATAAAAACTACAGAGAACATTTTCAGTTTGTAAACTATCAATTAATTAAAATTAAATTAGTTAATAATGATTAAAATATTTTTTTCAGAAGTAATTCTGTATAAATTCTATATTTTCTCTATCGAGATCTGAGTTTAAAATTTCCTAACTGATAAATCTCAGAAGAGGATTCTCGAGGAGCCAAAGGAGCTATAATTCCTTCAAATAAATTAAAAAAAAATTCTTTTATTCTAGAATATAAAAGATGAAATTGCTAGATTGCTTTAATAATAATAATATAAATATCAGGTGATCTATCGGTAGATTTTCCGAAATATATTAAACTTGGAAGTGCATTTTTTTTTATTAAGAAGAAAAAAATCATATACTATATGTATCCAGTATGTTATATAAGATTCGAAAATAATTACATAATGCGATTCCTTTAGAAAATAAAGTTCCGAATCATCTTTCGATGTGGTTCATAATCTTCCAGAAAAAAAGAGGTTAATGATATCGTATTCGATTTTGTGATTTCCTGATTAACAATATCAGTTTTCTGCTATTTTTATTTTTAGAAATGATATACAATAATTATTTATATAAAACTCTGTTTATCGGAAAAGTAATTAATCATTTAATTTTTTCCACTTTTTTTTTCGAGATTTGTTACCGAATTATTCAGTTAGAAAGCAACTTGCTCCTCCATCTTTATTCGATAACAAAAATATACAGGATTTACTTATAAACACAAGTAGATGACCCAACTTTAGGGCGTTAATAATTTTTATATTTAATATTTTACGGATATTGAATGAATAAAATATAATTGTCCTGCATAGTAAAGCATGTTGATATTCAGATATCTGCGCAATATGGAGATTTCTATGAAAATTTTTCCTCCTCATATATGGGCAAACATCTATTACTTTATCATGATGTTTATTACGTCGTTTTGGAATCCAGCAGCCAATACCCAATTACTATCAAAAGTGATCTTTCATATCGGATGATATCGTCATTGGGATTCCTAGAATTATTACTTTAAACCTTCCCAGATAATAGATGAGTTCCATTCGAATGAGGATGTGAAGGATTAAACGCATTTTCGTCACGATCCCAAATGCCCCGAGCCAAGATCAATTCTGGACACATTTTATTATAATAAAAGTTGACGTCTGTCTGTATAGTCATAAGTAATATCTTAATCTATCAAGAATCCATTCCATTTTATAGATTCTATACAGACTGACGTACAGACGTTATTTTTCATTATTATAAAATCTAAAATTGTAATAAAATTTTTGATTATTATCTTTATTTCTAAGTTTTTCATCCTGTATCTCAAAAGTTTTAATATATAACATATATTTTTTTTACATTATAAATAATCGGATTTATCCTTTTGATCTTCATTCATCAACTGACCGACTTCATCACAGGTATTTATCAAACTATCTTGGGATTTGAAATAGCTGCTGCCTTTTATATACAGGATATCTATTCTGTGTGTAGATCCCGCGACATAAATCAGTTAATCATAATCATGCCTTTCATAATTAAAGAAATGCTAGATACTGATTTTTATCAAATTTGACTAGAATTAATTTCGGATAAAAACTTAACTTAAAGCAGAAGCGATGCTTGTAAATGTCATCATTTTTTCCTAGTTTGCTGTTACATTATTCATTTTTCTGGCTGTTTCAATCCTCAATTGTATAAAATTAGTAAAAAAAAAACGAAAATTTTATGGATAAGTTTATGAATTTTTTTAATTTTTAGATATTTAACATCGATTTTCTTTTTGTTTTTGATATATTACAGACATTAAATACTGTATTAGTTAATGTCTGTAGAAGCAGACGAAAATTTTATGGATAAGTTTATGAATTTTTTTAGTTTTTAGATATTTAACATCGATTTTCTTTCTTTGTTTTTGATATATTACAGACATTAAATACTGTATTAGTTAATGTCTGTAGAAGCAGTTTTATATTTTATACAATTAATAACTAGATATTTTATCATAAAATGTAACTGGAAAATCTAGAAAACTGGAAAATTTCATAGTTTGATGATATTTATAAACGATATAAATTATTATTAATCGTGTAAAATAAAATTTTATAATTCCGCCATTTTCCGATTAAATTATAAGTCAAATTTTTCATGTTTAGAGTGCAATACTATATTTTTAATTGGTGATGCGATTCACGAAATTTATTATAAAAATTAAATTTTTTATAGATTTCTAAATCTTTAGTTTCAACAGAGAAAATCGATGTTTATAAAAGCAAATACCAGCACTGTGATGAGCTAGTTCAGTGCAATACTATATTTTTAATTGGTGATGCGATCCGCGAAATTTATTATAAAAATTAAATTTTTTATAGATTTCTAAATCTTTGGTTTCAACAGAGAAAATCGATGTTTATAAAAGCAAATACCAGCACTGTGATGAGCTAGTTGGGAAAGTAATGTAACCCTGCTAAACGGTTTATCATTTGGTCTAATTTGAAACCATTAAAAACGCAAGATGACATTTTTGTATGTAGTAGACAGAGTTTAAGAAAATGGTATATATAATTAAATTATTTATTGGTTTATATAACTAACCTGTTTAAAATAAATTTCAAATGTGATAAGTTAGATTAGATTACGCACTGAATTTTATAAGGACACCTATACCCGGTGGCAATCAATTCAAAACCAACCTGTAGTTGTTCAACTGGAAGATTGGAGAATAGGTTTGAAATGTTGTGTGTTATCCATAGATACTTCACAATATTATCCCTGATGGAATAGAACTGAAAGATAAAGATTGGAATCAACAGACCGTACTGGCATCACCTTGAAAATCTGGAAAATAATCTCGTAAGGATGTTTATATACTGTCTAATCATATCAAATTTCAAGAATCAATTTTAGATTCTTCAGATAGAAACCCAGAATTCTTTTATCTGTCTGACTTTGATAGTAATACAATTTAATTTTAAATTATTTATTTTCCAGCTTTTATATAAATTATTAAGTGAACTTTTATTTGTTTACAATAAATATAAATCAGAATGCTTCAGTGGTGAATCGAAATTTAAATCTTTAAATAAATCGATTATCTGAAATCAATATTTTTATTAGTTTAGTGCAGCGGTGGCGAACCTACGGCACGCGTGCCAGGAATGGCACGCATCCATGTTTTGGCTTGGTGCCGATCCTGGGGTTAGTTTTTATACCCTCGATGAGGGAGACTGGTGGGGGCGGGGTAACCGCTGGGTCCGAACGGGGCTGGGTGGTATCCCCTATAGGGTGGGCGAGGGTGTCCATTTGAATCTCCTCGGAATCAGATGCCTCTCCGGACATGGAAAGTGACCGAGACCGGATGCGGGTGGGTGTCTCGGAAGTGGAGTGTGTGCGTGCGATGCGACGGGATTTCTTAAGCCGTTTCGATTTGGGGGAGGCGGTGGGCGCTGAGAAAGTGGACGGAGTGGGAGTGGTGTCAGGGCAGTCCGACGGAAGGTTCGCCTGGCTGGACCTTGTGTCTCCGATAAGTGCGCGAAGGCGTCGTACTTCGGCTGTGAGCGCAGCTACTGCCGCTTCGACCGCGCGGAGTCGTTTATCCCAAGCTGCAGGAGGGGTAGCTGGAATTGAAGATTCCGCCAAATGGGTAGATTGATGCCGTGACTGATTATTGG
>AYEL01035466.1:0-28706 GCA_000484575.1 Olivierus martensii
TTTACCGCCAGAGAGGACCTTCGAACCGATGGTGGCGGCTTAACGAGGTTTGACTGTATATTTTTACAAAACGGATACAACGTATCGTATTTCGTTATAAAATTTTCCACTGTTAAATTCCTCAACTCGTCTCTCCGTTCGGGGGACGAATTCGTGGCCCTCACACTACTAACCGGTTGGACTAATATGCAGCGTATATGAGCGGACTAATATTCTAAAGATAAAGAATTTTAGCATTCAAATGTCCACAATCTTGAAACTTTAATCAAATAAGACTCTCAAAATTTAAGTGTATAATTTTATTTATTTATTTATTTAAAATATACAATCATGCTAAAGATAATTTAATAAAGCTTAAAATGCAGGAATAATAGCGAAATGAGCTTTGAAACATTATTTAAAATGCAACCGAATATATTTATTAAAAATATTTATGTTAATATACAGCATATTTTTAATATACTGTATATTAACATAAATATATTTTTAAAATGCTTTTATTTATTTTATAATTATGGACTAAATTCTATATCGTCGATTTTGAAGCATCCAATAATATTTCTGGAGGAATCATAAACTCTTACTTCAATATCTGCTTGACAGGATACAGACTGAAAATTGTAAGGAATAGTCAAATTTTGAAATGAACAAGTCGTCAAATTTATTATTCCTATCGGAAAAGTTCCTTTTATAATATTTTAATATTTGATGGAAACAAATACTGTATTTCTTACTAATAATCTACAGATCTACATATGTAAAAAATTAGTATTTATTTAAATTCAAAACGAAGTAAAAAGTCGTTAAAAAATTTTCCTTATTCATTATGATGTCTTTTCAATTTGAAAATATTCTTAAATGAATTTAAAAAAAAAAAATTTATTTACTCGTACAAAATTTTAAAACAGTCTTCAAGAAAGTTTTTAAAATTTTAAGACATATTTGCATTTATTCATTACTGTATTCAATACTTTTTGTAAAGAAAACTTATTCGCAGTTTGATATTCACTCGATAATTCATCCAATTTTTACATATAATAAATACTTTTTTTTGTAGTGAATTATTTCTATAAATTGTATATGATCTACTTACATAAGGCAGAGATGGAACCTGTATGAAGAAATCGCGAATTAAAATTTTTCCGGCTGGTAACGGACATCGATGGTATCGATAACCATTAGCAATACACATAATTGCATCATTACTTATAAACGAGCATACATCCACGCTATTAAATAAATAAATAAATGAAAGTTTAGACGAATAGAAAGATAATCTTATTTATAATTTATACATTATTTTAATTCACTTACCACAGACCTTTCCCGCTTGAGCAAGTTGCAGTAATAAATCCACAACCGATAGTTAACTCTACTGTGGTGTTATACTCAATTTCAACCGAAGTATCTACGTCGAAAGTTACATCAACTGGAGTATTTGAATTAATCTTGGTAGGATCGATAAACAAGTTATTTATTTTTATTTCCTGTGAATAGTTAACTGCTAAATAGATGAAAAATCATATTAAATTGTTAAAATTAAATGCAACATTTTCAAGAATAATTCAAATTACATGAATCGCAGTTTGAGAACTTAATTTCTTTTCTGCAAGAACACGAAAGTAACAAGAAAGATATCAGATATAGCAGGAAAGCGAACATGCTTTTAGACTGATTCTTAAACCCCGCACAGTGTACTTGAAACGAAACAATGTCACAGCGTAGTTTGTTTCGTAGGAACTTCAGGTAATCATTCGCGTCATCAAAAACAGTTTTTTTTTTATTTCTCCAAAAATATTTATTTAATTCCATTCCTATATCGGTTTTTTATCAAATAAAAAAATTCCGATAAAAATATGCTTATTTTTGATTTTTTATTGAATTTAATATAATCGGATTCAATTTTATTACGTAAAAAAGTATCATATTTCTAAATCATCATAAATATTTTGTTGTGCAATCTCTACAATGCTATTATTTTTCTGATAGTAGACCAGCCATTCTCTTCCTGATGTACTCATAAAATTTTACAGGTTATATGTCAGTTTGGAAAACACTGATCTGTGGTATTCACTAATTGAGAAGTCAAGAGTTTTTGTTGGTGATTTTTTACAAGTCAGACTTTTTTTCACGTGACACCAACCGGTTTCCAACTGCTGATATAGCATGTTGCGGAATTAAAAGTTTCATCCATGTTTGGCTTAATATTTGAAACGGCAAGTCTAAATTCTTTTCGGGATCTATACGTCACTTGATGTTTTTATTGCAACTAATTTTGAAAAGCCAGTTTCACACAAATAAGTGATGCAAACAATATTGTGGAAAAACAACAGTGATATAAAGAAGGGACAACGATTCAAATGTAACTTAATTAATAATGATTATTATTATTATGATCAAGAAATTACATATATACAGATAACTCGTCTGATTGTTGCATGGAACACAGTATACGTCTTTCCTCATCGAATGTTTTCTAAGTCTCTCCCTCTTCTCCGTCAGTTTTATTTCCTTGTTTTTCCCGGTGACAACCCTTTGCACGGGCTAGGTCCGAGGGGACTTCAAAAATCTTTACGCAACGCTTTTCTATATTGATCTATATTGATAGCTCTGCTTTGAGCTTATAATTATTGACAATATTTGATTTTTAGTTAGTTTGTCTCGAAAAGCGGCGAGTGCTGTGTTCTGTTTAAATCAGTAAATCAAAATAAAACAAAAACTGAACTAGCTAATAGAACCTTAAAATAAAATTAAAGTTTTTTTTAAATTTCTCAAAACTGAGTCTTTTGTGAGAAGATCATCCACACAATTTCACTCATACTGCTCACAAATTTAAACAGTTCCTTTGAAGGATACTTAAGTGATGTTCCAGTGTAGTCTTTAAAATAATAGAATGATTGATACAAAATCACTTTTGACTTGTCAGACATATCTAAAAGCTTTTCTTTACAGTCTTGGCACTGATTCAACATAATTAATAATTTATTTGCAATATATCCTGTTATATAAAAAAGAATATTCATATTTAATTCATGAATTATAGTAGTTGGTATCTCCTCCGTAAATGATTCAATATGATTTTTTTTATTAACAAACAATGAATTTGATGAAGACACAGATGAAGATACTTGCTTATCCTGTAAAGATAATAAAACCTGATTAAAGTCGCTTTCACAGTTAGTCCCATCAGAAGCATAGAAAAAATTATTAACCATAATTGCTTTTAAGCAACTAACCAACTGGACACAATCTGGGTTTGAATCATTCCCACGTTTTGAACGTACTACAGAGAATGAATTTTCCAAGAGATCTTGATTGAATCATCTCATTAATACAAATTCATTTTGCTGAAGTAATTCAGTACACATATCTATTGCTGAATGTATTGATATCAGCCATCCCTTCTTACAGTGTATGGAAATTACTTTATTATTATTATTATTATAAAATTTCCAACTATTTACAAATGTTGACATTTCTTTCCAAAATGCTATATGTGAGGAATTTTTAGTTACAGCACATAATAGTTCTTTTTTGGCAAGAAATGAGACACTGTTGAAACTATCAGTTTATTAATTTTAAAAATAAAATCTGCTGTTTGGGATGCTTCTCCAGGTAATGCATTTAAAGATGTCAAAAGACAAATAGCAGCTGCAACAGAATTACTTAGTACTTGGGTTGCATATTTCGCCCTCATCTTGTTTCGTCCAACTGGGGAAATATGGTACTTTGTTAACTTTGGAACATTTTTCATGGGAAGTTTATCATCGATATTAAAATATTCCTGTATATACTTCCACTTGGCAACTTTATCTGAATAATGAACATTGTAATTTAACATGTTATTCCGTAAAGATTTAATGAAATGAGGGGATCATAGAAAAAATAAATCCTTTTATCATTCACATTAAAGAATGTTTTTTCTACTGAAATCTGAAGATCAGCAGTCATTTTTTGATGATTTGAACCCCGATCACATATTAGGGAATAACTTTTAAACCAACATCTTGTAATTTTCTAATACATTTGACAACTAAGTTTTCAGTGAACTTCCAGGCATACTGTGATAAACCAAAAAATAGCCTAAAATTTGTTTCCATTTCATTGTTACACCTTTTATCATAAAAACTAAGGCATGAGTGGCAACATTAACAATTCCATCATTACGCAATGAAATTATATCTTGATATCCAATAACACAATCATGTGCACTTAAATATTGCAATTTAGGCCTTATAGCTAGTTCATCCACCATAAGTATGCATTGCTTCTGCAACTCTGTTTGTTTTATTATTTTCAATTTCAAAGCATTAAAAATTTGTTCACTGAATCCAGGATTATCATATACCTTGTATAGACCGACTCAAAGTACTGACTGAGGGCAGACACAACAATTTCTTCAAAATTCTGTATGCTCTCGGACTTTCCAAATATATCGCACACGTATTTCTAAATTGACACAAGTCAAAAACTTGCATTTTTATGTTGGCACCATTTTATAACTTGGGAAGCATCCTCCATTATCTTTTGAAACCATTTTCCTAAAAAATGGTTTCAAAAGATTACAAATGTTGAAAAAATTATTAGTTATATAATGGTTTTTAGTTAAGCTGATTTCGTAGTTTTTCCAATTTTCTCAAAACGTTCGTTTTTGACTTGTGTCACTAGAAATACGTGTGCGATATATTAAAAACAAAACCCTTTTCACCTGGTGTCCAACGTCTACCGAAAGGAGACAAAGTTGAATTCTTTATCTGAGCAGCAATAATATTAAATAGTCTTGGACTTACTCCTGAAAGAATTAAAAGCTCATGTATTTGTTTCGAGTAATTATTTCTTTTGTTCTGAAAAAATATATTTTTTTTAATCTATACAAAGAAGTTTTATATTGGTTGATTTTTCTTGTTTTCGGGGTCAATTTGAACGGTGTATACATTCAGATAGCATTTCACTAGATGATCTTTTTGGTGATGAGCAAATAACCTGTGATTGATTATTGAAAATAGCTGAAGGACAAGGTGAATCTGAATCTGAATTTGAAGGAATATGTGTTGGTAAAGAAATTCCAGCTGTATTATTAGAATTTTCTTTAGAGCTTTCTTCAATAGTAATTACTTCTGATAAATTTGTATTGATATCTGTATTATCAGTGTAATTGCATTCATCATTAGTGCTGGAAAGAAAAGAAAGTTTTTCAACACTTAGATCAGTATTCTTGTTATGTGACAATGGTTTACTATTTTAAAAATTTTAAATGTGTTGAATGACATTGATAGTATTTACTTACTGCTGAAGAGGAGAAGAAATTCCTTGGGTGTTTCAGACATTTACTTATTTCTTCTTGGATTTTGAAAGGTTGGAATTGCACCTGGAAGCAAGCATCGTTTTAATGTATTCGTAAAGGTGCTATCTTCAAAGTGTCGCTACAAACATATTTCTCTTTACTGGAAGAATCTTTCATTTTAATGTTTTCTTTCCACATTTTTAACCTAAAAATGAATATATTCAATAAATTTAATGTTGACATTATGTTTCTCATATTAACACTCACAGATTACATTAACACTAAAGAAAATTATCCGATTATGAACTCTTCGTTAAGGATTAATAACATTATTAATATTAGCCTAATACTATATCATTTCATTTCTTCAATTTATTGTTTTAATTTTTTTAAATATGTTTAATTAAATAAGCTTAATTAAATTTAATTACATTAATATAAATTACAATCCTACGAAATAAGTTTGAAATTGTAATATACTATTTCATAAGGTACTGTATAAGTTTGAATATCGATCGGACTAACCACGTGCCAATGAATTCAAAATGGCGAAGAACAGTACCTTATGAAATACTATAAGTTTGAATATCGATCGGACTAACCACGTGCCAATGAATTCAAAATGGCGAAGAACATCAAAATTTAAGTTACTTACCTAATAAAATTATTCTTCGGAAATGAAAATAATGTCAATGTACTATTACGGTTTGTGTTTTGGCATAATAAAGCTTCACAACTTCTCAGGGTAGCGAATCATAAAGACAAATATACTGTACGATGTTACCTGGACGGTGTCCACAAGCAACTGAATAATTCTAATCGGTGCCAATGAGGGCAGCACCGTCGATCTTCCGAAGTGTCTTATCTGTACGAAGTATTTAATCTGTGATAAATGTTAGGCAAAAAGGGGGCGGAAATAGGGCGATAACTGATACAAAATTTACGTTTTCCCACTTAAATACTATAGTCACGTTGATTAAACAAGTACTCCCAAGCACTTGGTATAGAGTCTTTATCCCGAGAATAGAGAAAGAAAAGAAAAAAACATTTAAGGGGCGGCATTTCGAAGATTTGCCTCATACTGACAAGTGAGAAAATCTACCGCACGGCCCTGCCTATCGGACATAGTTGTATGAATTCAGGTCACCCACCCTATATTTCGGAGCCTTCTTTTGCGATATCGATTAAAATAGGCACGGTTCTCGAACTGAACTTTTACGATTTAGTAATTGTTTCCCTTTAATTTCCTCTGCTTTATCTGTTTCTTCTTTTTGACTAACCATATCCTCTCAACTGGAATCTTTTCATCTCTCGTATCAAAAGATACTTCTAAATCAGTTTTACTTTCTTCTATTGTTTCTTCTAGTTCGCTCTCTTTTTTTAGTTGTTCAGATTTTGTTTCTTGCTTTTCCTTTTCCTGCGTAGCGTCTTCTTTAGAAAGTATTACTTCAACATCACTTTCGTCTTCTTCCTTTTTCTTAACGAGTATTTAATTGACGCTTCAGAAATCAAATCAACTGTTTCGAACTGTTTATCGCCTTCTAATTGTTTTTTATAAGGAATTTCTTCCTCTTTTTTATCAATTTTTTCTTCGATTTCGGTAGATTCTTTTACAACTTCAACTATAATCAATTCCAGTTCTTCTTCCTTAGTTGTTGAGATATCTTCCTCGCTTTTTTGTTTAATCTCTCTCTCAATGTGTAAAGAAGTCTCCTTTTTAACCCAATAACGTTCGGCTTCTTCGATGATTTACTTTCAGAAAATTGAATATCTTCCTTTTCCTTTGTTTCAATTATTTCGGTTCCCTATCTTTAATTTTAATTTCATCTTTAAGAGACTCTTTATTTAATTTTACTTCACCGATTTGAGATTTTTTCTTTTTCTATTTTGTCTCCTAATTGCGGTTCTTGTTTCTCAACTAAAACTACTTGATCTGGAGCAACGATGTCATCTCTTTCGTCTAAAAGTTCGTCTTCTGTCGTAGGCGTTATGGTTGATTCGTATTCTCTAATCTCTTTGTTAGTTTCTGTCTCGATTGCGTGTTGTTTTTCTTCCGTTTTCTTTAACAGTTCCGTCATATCTAATTACTGTTTATCAATCGGAATCTGCGGTATATGTAAAGTCCATGACAGAAAGGTTTAGACAACAGCGGAAAAGGTTCGGCTTTCGTACAATACGCAAAAACTGATTGAGTAATTACTTCAGTTGTTGATCGTGTAGGCTACAGTGTCGGTTAAACTATTCCATCAGTTGATTAAGCAATGGGGTAGTGGAAGGAATATTGGAATATTTAAGCGTTATTACATGCCAAAAAAACGATTTCGTTTACTATACTTTGCTCTTAACTTTTATTAATATACATTAAATAACGTAAAAAATTAATAAAATAAATTAGGGATCTTAACTTTTACTGGCAATCTGAATTATTAATAATAAGATCGTTGCATACCGAAGTGTCGTTTAATACCGTATTTAAAGACATCAGCAAGATTGTTGAAGTTGTGTGCGAATTATTTCAAAATGCCAACTACTACATCTGTGTTCTAGGTTGCTAATCATTCATCATAGGAACAACGGGATGCCTGTGAAAGAGCGAATATATTACAAATATATTACAAATAAGCGAATATAGCGAATATATTACAAATAAGTAGGCAAACAGTTTACAATTAATTTACGTAATTACGTAAACAATTTACAATTTACGTAATTACGTAATTAATTTACGTAATTTACGTAATTAAATAATTAATTTACGTAATTTACGTAATTAATTACGTAATTTAATTTATGTAAATTAATTTACGTAATTACGTAAACATTACGTTATTTACGCACGTACGTAATTTACGTTTACGTAATTTACGTAATTAATTACGTAAATTAATTAATTTACGTAAATTAATTAACAATTAATTATATAGATTAATAGAAATTTAAACAATAAACGATAATTAAAATTAAGAAATTAGGATAACAATAAACATAATATGAATAATTAATTTACGTAATTACGTAAATTAATTAATTAGCACAGAAGTTGCAAAGCAACTTGTGGCCGCCAGTTTGGGATCACTGATCTAGTAGATGCAATAAAACAAGTCGTCCTGCCATATTTCGAATGTACTGTATTTGTCTTATTTCACTAGTTGATCAAGTGGCGAAATAATATCGAACATGAAGTCGAACCCTGAGATTTCGAAACAGAGGAAATCATCGATCAGAATAGCAACAAACGGAAACGGTTTCGAAATGACGTCACTTTTATCCCATCATGCAATGTAAGTCGAATGTCGTAAGCTGATTTCACCGTTCAGAATAGGCACCCTGGACTGGTTAAAGCAATTGACATTCGTCATTTCCTTTAACGTCCCACAAACAGAAAATAAACACGATAGGGTCTTCTGAACGAATTAATTAGCCTAAATTCCCATAAAAATGTATGGTAAATCGATGAGCGGTTAACGAACTATTCGGGTAACGAACATCGTCTTTGAACGGATTATGTTCGTTAACCGATCACCCACTGATATTCATAAAGCACTTAACGAATATCTAATTAAGACTACAGCTCTTATTCCCGATTTCAGTGGGAATTAAACCCATTGTTGTTCTGATCACTATTATTCTTATTGCTTACTTTCCAATGTATAGAAACATTTATTTGATTAAAGCTTTAATTTATTCTCTGCTTCATCATTTTGATTTTAATGGTGCTCACTCCAACAAGGTTCTTAGCAACTAAGTTAAAGAAATTTAAAACGAAAGAATCAAGTTATAGTCATTAGAAATCTAAGAAAAGACTTCTCAATTAGTACGACAATGGACGTACTTCTAATTTTTTTTTGTTTTTTTATAAAAAAAAAAAACAATGTTGTTTCTTTTCATATTATGTTTATTGTTATCCTAATTTCTTAATTTTAATTATCGTTTAAATTTCTATTAATCTATGTAATCAATTGTTATCTTAATCATTTATTATTTAATCAATTATTGTTTATTTTATTTTATGTTGAAAAATTCTGTTAATGATATTTTGTAACTATGTAATCAATTGTTATCTTAATCATTTATTATTTAATCAGTTATTGTTTATTTTATTTTATGTTGAAAAATTCTGTTAATGATATTTTGTAACTATGTAATTTGCAAACTGTTTTAAATTAATTTTAATAAATGGCGAATACTGTCTCTACTTTCCCTAGTAACCTATCACACTCCTTCTGATGAGTTCTCTTTCCTCTTACTCTCCTTTCATCTTCTCACTTCCTTTCCATTTTCTAGGGCTAAACCTATGAGTACAGCCCTCTAGCTTTTTGTTTTCCTCCTCCTCTTTAATAATGCATATACACGGCCTAAAGCTTGGATTCCACATCACCAGAAACAGCAAACAGATAACAGAAACAGAACAGGATTCCACATCACGGCCTAAAGCTTGGATTCCACATCACCAGAAACAGCAAACAGATAACAGAAACAGAACAATCTGCTGTTGTCTGTCTTCTGCTCTATTTTGTTTCCACTACAGAAGAAATCCGAAACAGTTTTCTAAGTCCTTAGATTGACGCATTCCGCCGCCATTTTACATCCTCTGCCGGTCGATAATCACGGGTAACTTTGTGAAAAGTACATCATAATACTACAGCGTGCACCCAGTGGCGTAGCTGACGGTCAGCAGACCCCGCGACGCGGGGGGGCCTCGAGCTTCGTGGGGCCCCAACTCACCCTGAAGAAAATACTTCTAAAAAACAATCAATCAATCCCCAATAACCTCGATTTTAACGCGGAACAGTTAAACCTATTTAACGCAGGGCATCTGTGTTAAGGATGAAAAATGGCGGCGGAATGCGCTGCACTGTATATCTAGGGACTCTACCACGAAGGTAAGAGATAGATGGAGATGGCATGACGTCACTAAAAGTGAAGCCAGCGATGGAAAATCATTAAAGCATTCAATTTTTCATATAATTGAAATGTAAAAAACATCTAAATAACAAAATTTTTTTACCAAAACAATTTGAGGACACACTGAATAACTTTCATTTTTTCACTTTTTTTGACCCTATAGCTAACATTAATATACAAGGATTGGAAATTTAATAGTGATCACAATGGTACAGATTAGCATAGGAAAGTATAGCACAGATTCACTTTTATAGTCCCTCAATATAGTCTCCAGCATTGCCCATGACCTTTTTCCATTGTTGTGGTAGCTTCATAATGCTGTCAGCAGCCCAAATGTGTTGATGTCATAGATGGAGTTGTGGACTGCACATGTAATGTCATGAACTGTGTAGAAATGAATGCCTCATAGAGGTTCTTTGAATTTAGGAAATAAGTCAATCATAGAGGATAAGATCTGAAGAATATGGTAGACACTTCACAAACCTGTCTTGTGAGCAGGTTGCAGACAACACAACAATGCCAGTTATCTTGTCTTGTGAGCAGGTTGCAATGCCAGATAACTGGCATTGCAACCTGCTCACAAGACGAGATAACTGGCATTGTCATGGTGGATAATAACTGGAATAGTCAGAAAGTGATGCCATTTCTTCCACAGGACTTCACACAGGTTATGTGAAAGAAATGTGCATAGTATGCAGCATTTTGTCCATTGGATACTTGTGATAAATAATAACCATAACACTAAGACAGGTAAAAAGAAATAAAAACTCTAAAACTGCAGAATATTTACCTGTCAGTACTATGCTTATTATTTATGATTTATCAAGACAATGGTTTTTAATCTTTAAAAAGGTACTTGTGCATCTGAAACAAGTGGGTTGCCCAGTCCTAGCTCGTCGCTCACATTCTCACTTGAATGCATTCACCCACTTCCTTACCATACTGTACAGTAATGAATTAGCACCATAGTCCTCTACAAGTCCCTGATAACACTCCTTTATGACATGGCTCCTCAGTTTCAATTTTAAGCCAAGAACAGTTCTCCAACTTGGAAAACATTTTTCTCCACTGATCATCTGCTCTGCACAGACTGTGGTGATGTTAATGTGACCATGCAGCATATGGAAAGGCAATATCCCTTATAGTAATAGGAGGGAAAGGTTCGACCTTATATGTTCCAATACAATCAGGATTGCAATGTCACCATTCTCCTCTAGTACTACTGTGATCATTATTAAATTTCCAACCTATGTATTTAAACAAAAATCTTAAGGATTAAACATGTATTTTCGTTGCAACCTCAAAATACCGCAATTCTTTGGTCAAAATCACTCTAAGAGCATTTTGGGGTTTTATGAAAATACATATTTAATTCTTCAGATTTAGTGTCAACATTTCATCTTAGTATACCTTATTGGACAATGTTGGAGTTTGGAAGAAAATCAAAAAGAGGGAGAGGGCTAGTAGGTTTGATGAAAGGAATGAAACCAAGAGAAAATACAGAAGTGTGAAATGTTCTAAGCCAGTATATAAGTTAAGAAAATTTATAGAAAAAGTGACTGGCAACCCTGACATATACAAGGGAAAATAAATATTTAATATAATAAAGAATGACAACAATAAAGCAGAATTGGAGAAGAAAGGCATTTATGAGGTAACATGAAGAATAAATATTTAGACATAGAAGAATAAATTAATAATACAAAAATAAATTTAAAAATAAAAGTAGATTAGGACAAAAGGGATATAGAGAAAGATGCATTAAGCATTGCAATAGCACAGAAGGCAATTACTATAACCTAGAAGTATAGTGGGACAGAGAAAAAATAATGAGAGGAATTCATAATAAAAATGAAGCTAGAACAATGGAAATAGTAAAGATATTTCCAATGTACAAAAAATAGTGGAATATAGATTATAAAGGTGCATGAATAATCTGCTAAAGGATAGAAAAATAAGATAATGAAATCTTTAGTAAGAATGTAAAGCAGATGAATATGCAGTCTACAGAAACAAGGATTTGTTGAAACAAATTAGATGAACTTTTGATTATGCTTTCCATTATTTATTTTATTAAGTGTTAAGTTAATTGAATTTGTTATTATTTTTAGAGGTTTTTATGGTAAGAGCAGGACAAAATAGTGAATTATATTAACGTAAATGTAACCAAGATTTTAATATTTGTAACTAAGATTGTAGCGCTATGGCATAGTGTAATATCGAATACATAGAAAATAATTGTTTATGCTGATTAAATATTGTGTCAGTTATGAAGTTGCTGATACCATGATTACAAAGTTGATTTAAAGGCAATTTATAATGTACATTTTTTAGGAATTGTATATTGGCACTTAAGTTCCATATATATAGTTGATAACTTAGAAGGAATTGAAGAGGCCAAAAAAGTTCATGTTTAGTGTATAGAACTATATAAATCAATAAATTTGCTTTCCTGCTTAAAGACTTATAAGGATTACATTATTTTAGTAAAAAAAAAAACAAAAGTTTTACCTTTGCTTCTATTAAAATAAAGGAATAAAATTTTAATATTTTTTTATATATTTTTAAATAGTATTATTTCAAAAACATAATTTAAAATTGCATAAAATTTAACTTAAATATATATTATCATCTACTAAACTAATCTTAATTAAGCTAGAATCAGTTTAAAAATTTCTTCCAGTATTCAAAAATGAAAATAAAAAATTATTAGATCTAAATTTTGCTTATACAAAACATTCCAAAATTAATGAACAACAAATAATTATTTACATAATTACAAAATTACAATTTAATACAAAATAAAATTGATAAATTTATATCAGATTTATTAAAAATACTGAATATTAATAATAATTTTATAACAATTCTTGAATTAGTAGGAAATTAATGTCTATAGAAATCAGTTGAGTTTGCTTTATTTAAACAATGATAACTATGACAACAAATACAAATTGGTATAATTTTTTCACTTATATAACTAGAAATTGAATGATATTTCCAGGAAAGTAATATATCTAAGAACATCAGATTGAGATTTCATGTACTATAGCCAGAGGTTACAAATACACAATTTATTATATAATATGTTATTGATTGGATTACAATCAACAGAAATTTTGCATAAACACCAAGTCAAAAACACATACATAATAGACCAAAAAAAGTTTTTATATGATTTAAAAAATGTGATTGGACTAATTAGAAGTTTCTTATTTCAGAGATTTGAATAAAAATATCTGATTATACTACAAGGATATTTTGTGGAAACTTTACCATCTTGAAATGCTATGGTAATACCTTTTAAATAACCATTTAATTTTGGAATACAGTTGTTGCTAATCTATTTTGGTGGTCATAATGTTTAAAATTCTTGTTCAATTTTTGAATTTATCTAAAATTTGAAAATAAAATGACAATTTTGTGTATGTGAAGTTCATAACTCAGATGTATATAACTAGAGGAATAACTTTATAATTTCAATAGTTCAAATTCTACTTATTCAAGCTTCTGTGTAGTCTGAGGCAATAAGCTGTAATAAAACTTTTTTTTTTGTTACATACAGAATTGAATTTAGTGAGAAATCATTGTATGTGCATATGGCATTTTCCTTAATTTCTTAGAAATATATAGAACAGAAGAAAGAAGTAATACTAACTGAAATTATCTGCTTCTGAGATGCTGATATGATTTTGTAGCAAAGAAATAACCATAACTTCAAAAGCAAACAAGTCTTAAAGATTCTTTTGCATGTTAAATAAAAGGGAACTTTTCAGTTTTTTATAATGTATTGAAAGTAAATATTAAGTACAATATTTTATTATTAATCAAAGTAAACTTTGAAAATTGAATTTTTTTAAAGATTCCATATAGTTCAAAGTTTTTATATAATTTGAAGCAACTTTGGCCCCATTCACATAGAACTATTGAGATTTTCCTGTATTTAGAGGTTATTTCATAACATATGGTATAATTCCTGAGATGATTTTTACAAAAGGATAAGATGAAAATGTAAAATAAAATAATTTAATTGCTCTGGTTTCAAGGAAAATATGATTGTTTTCTGTGTTATTTCTGGAAAGCATGATTAACAGGTAGACAGAAATAAGAAAAGATAAATTGCTCTGGTTTCAAGGAAAATATGACTGTTTTCTGTGTTATTTCTGGAAAGCATGATTAACAGGTAGACAGAAATAAGAAAAGATAATTTTATAACCATATGGAACAGTTTCTATCATAGCATGAATATATAATAGAATCAAATTAAATAAAATCAATCAATCAGAATTAAAACAGCAGTTAAAATCATATTCTAGATAATCCATATTTAATATTTGTAATACGTGGAATGTTTTCATATCAATAAAATGTAGATCAGAACTATATTCTTATTGACATGAAAACAGATCAATAAGAATATAAATCTTAATAAAGATATTCAATAAGATTGTTTTCAATTATTCATCTTTTCAAATGTTTTCATATCTATACATGGTTCAATCCTGGATCTATTAAAACAGAAAAACATTTTGCCAAGCAATCTAGCCCTAGGAGCATTTTTGACTTTAGTTAAAGAACAAAAAATGTTCCTATGAATAAAGGATTTGTTTTCTGGAGTTTGGCTAGGTGTTGATCTATTTTCATCCTTAGATCCAGGTTTGAACCATGTATACATCTGAAAGGATGAATTCCCTTATATTTGAAAAAGTGCATCAATGCAAATAAATTTACAAATGTCAGAAATCTCAGATGATGGTCAAAATAAGCAGATGTATTATTTGCTTTGTTGTCTAACTGTATTTTTTTTTATCAAGCAATCTTTGAATCTATCTTATATGGTATTTATTTAGAACATCTTTTTTTGCTTAGGAGCAAACCAGCCCTGAGGACTATTACTCCATGCTCCATTCATTATAGTACTCTAATATTTCCTAAATACTTAATATTTCCTCCGATCCTAATTAGTATTATACTAATTTCTTAAAATAAATATTAATAAATAAATAACCAAATAACTAAATTAAAAGTTAAATAATTTTTGTAAGATATTAAGCTTAGAAAAGGTCAATTTGTTAAAGTCCATAATGAACCAGTTTAACTATGAAGAAAATTAAAAAGACAAACGCAAACTGAGAGCGAAACGCTATGTAACAGCTGAATGCTAAACCTAAGTTATACCAACGACGTAGGTGGCGCCGCAAGTGGAGAAATTTTGCATGTACGATGGTCTATTGCTAAATGTAAAGAGCATTCCCTGTTTTTCAAATGTAAGGTGTATTTTTCCATTGTTTTTAGTAGTAGTAATGTGTTTTGATAATTTTATTGTATTTTTAGGAATGGCAACATTTTTAATATTTCTTTTACAAAACATGTTTGAAATTTTTATAATTCCTGCACTTAACTGAAGAGGACCACTCAGGTCGAAATGCATCTTAGCAAATGCGGTGAATTAATTGTAAAAGAAAGTACTTATTAGCAATTGTAAAAGAAACTATACATTGTTTTTATGTTAAAATGTAGTAAATCATGTATAATAATAAGTATAATAATGTAAATTTTTTAAAAATTGTTTTTTTAGAATTGGTAAAAAATAAAATAGTTTATTTGGGATTATGCTTTAATTCATCCTACCCTTGCAAAGACACTGATCTGATAATCATAGTGATTTATAAAAATTTGGTTAATGTGAACAAATAAAGAACATTTAATGTTCAAATATTAATAATAAAGTTTGATTTATTTTAATTTTTAGAATTTTGTAGAAATTTTACAATTATATTTGTTATTTAATCTAGCAGCTTTTTGGACACAATTTTCATTTTTAATTTGTGATATAGTCTCTTTAAATTTCTTGCTGTCTGATAGTCCTTCCATTGATTTGAGTCATTCAGCTCCTACTTTCAGCAATTCACATCTGGCAATGCTATTCCTGAGGCTCTTTGTTGGAGAGTGTGCAGCAAGCGATGGGTGCAGGTGCACAGATTTGGAGCAGTGTAAAAATGCAACACTCCGCGAATGTTTCTACCATGAAATTACCTTACAGCAAAAACAAAAAAATGGACAACAAAAACGGACAGTCATTTAATAGATCCAGGATTGCATTCCTCACCCAGTTTCTCAAGGGTAAAAAGTTTTAATTATGTCAAAGTTTTTGGACAAACTCAAACACGAAATCACGCATATAAAGAGGTTTAATTGTAGCAGTCTTTTATTAAAATATCTACAATCTTTATAACCGCAAAAATTTGCGGGTTTCCTCTAGTACAGGGATGAGCAACACGCGGCCCGCGGGCCGCTTGCGGCCCGTTAAACATGTTTTTAAAATATATTTTTTCTTTATTATAGCATATTTGCTGGAACTGCAGTTCTTGCCAATTTTCTTTTTACAATTACTTGGATACCTGCATCAATTGTAATTGCAGAAAAATGGTGTTCTTCTTCTTGTTGCCTTTGTATACCACCATTTGGTATTTACCTTCCACAATTTCAAAGATTTTGGTGCTGTTCATCAGTATGTAATACTATGTGGAAGCTACATTACAGTTTCACTGATTCAGCAAGAGTATTTTTTGAAAAAATTCTTCCTTGTTTGATTATTAAACCAAGATTATTTTGGTTATTTTTATTTGGTTCTCTTGCTGTTGGAGGAACAGTTGTAGTATTTTATTATCCTAGTCTTAGTCTTCCAGATTCAAAAGAATTCCAAATATTTAGTGATAATCATCCTTTTGAAAAATATGATTTAACATTGAAAAATCTCTTCAGGTTTGAAAGAGAAAAAGAACAATTACTTCATAGATTATCTATTATTATTGTCTGGGGAGTATTACCAATTGATAATGGTAATTATCTGAATCCATTTGATAAGGGTCATTTAGTATTTGATCCTTCTTTTAATATTGCTGCTCCAAGTTCCCAGAGATGGTTTCTATCATTTTGTAAACAATTAAGAAATCAGAGCTTTTATCAACCTTCTCCCTATCATTCTTCAATTTGTTTTATAGAACATTTTAAAAAATGGATGAAAAGGAGATGTATTGATATGTCAGATAGAGATCAGACTCCATGTTGCAAAACATCAAAGTTTCCATACAAAGAAGAAGTATTCAATAAATGTGTAAAAGAAGCTATGAGACTAAATTTTCGAGGAAAAGAAAGATACATAAATGAAGCACTTCTGCCTCGTCTTTCAAAAGATACTGGTGAAATTAAAGCAATAGTTGTAGAATCTAATAGTGCTTTTACTTATTCTGTCTCATTCAATGACATGTATAAATTCAAAACAAGTGTAGATACTTGGGTTACAAAAATTATGGAAACAGCACCTGAAGGAATTAAAAATGGATGGTTCATCAGTGATCTTGACTTTTTTGACTTACAGGATAGCCTTGCTAGAGGTACTTCAGTTGCTATTGGGGTTGCCATTGGTGTATCATTTATTTCTTTGTTAGTGACTACTCTTAATTTATTGATTAGTATTTATGCTATTATTACAATAGCATGTATAATTATTGTGACTATAGCATCCTTGGTATTACTTGGATGGAAACTCAATGTTCTTGAAAGTATTACTGTGTCAGTTGCTATAGGATTAGCAGTTGATCTAACTCTTCATTATGGTGTAGCATACAGATTATCACCACATGATGACAGAGAATCTTCTGTTATATTTTCTCTGTCAAGAGTAGGAAGTCCCATTGCAATGGCAGCATTTACATCATTTATGGCAGGTGTACTTATGTTTCCATCTGTGATATTAGCTTATCAACAAATAGGAACTTTTCTTGTATTGCTAATGTCAATAAGTTGGGTGTATGCAACATTTTTTTTCCAGTCACTTTTAAGTATTGCTGGACCTAGAAAAGGTCAGTTACAGTTAAATTACCCAACCGTCCATTGTTGTAAATCTTCTGCAACACCTGTAGAAAAAACTCAATATGCTCTTTCAGAATCTACTCTGTCTACTTCAAGTGCTAGTTGTCCAGTTCCAATTCCAACAAGTGAAAGTCATGAACTTGAACCTTTAACTAATGTAAAAGGTACATGGGCAGAATTTATGAAACAAAATAAAAAAAAACATAGACAAAGATCAGGTAGTTTCTCAGCAGCATTTTCTAGAAATAAAGATCCTAGTTTTAACATTTATCCAAATAAATATACAAGAAAAATAAGTCTGCCAATTGTTAATATTACAAATCAGACAGATTCATGTATAAGACATATTTCTGGAGCCACAAGTTCCACAACAATTGTATGTACTGAAGAATCTATTGCATCACCTCACAAAGAAAACGAATCTAATGAAATATGGTGTAAAAGAGAAATAAGTGTTTGAATGTTTTTAATATAAAATTGAATTTAAATATTGTGATATGTAAATGGATTATTCATGTTTAGGAAACAGCAAAATATTATATAGACTTTAAAACTGCTTTTTATATTTGAACCTATATTTTTGTCAGAGATAAAATGATTTCTAAATGATATGTAATTTTTTATTCTATTTTAATTGATATGATTAGAAATTTTTATGTTGCTGTGAAGTTAAAAATGTTTAAATGCTTTGTATACACAGTATACAAGCATTTAAACAACAGTAAAACAAGTTTTATTAAAGGAAACATTTTCAAAGTTTGGATGTAAAGCCAGATCTTTAATATGTATATCAAATATATGCTACATTTTCTGAAATTTATTATGATAAAAATATCTTTAAACATTTCTTAAAAACCATAAAATATTGATTTAATATATATATAAAAATATATAAAAGAGGAAACATTAAATATATTTTGAAATTCATTAAAATCATGTAATTAGATCTGATTGGCAGTAAAGCAGGTTTTATTAAATGAATTTTTTTCAATCATATTATGATTATCTCCAGCATTATCCAATATAGAAATATAAACAATCATAAAATAATATACATGTAGTATATTTATTAGACAGAGTATTTAAAATATTCTTCATTCCAAACAAATTTAGCTTTTAAATACTTTCAAAATTCAAATAGCATTAATCTCTAACTATTACAATGTAATCTAATGCAGGAGAGTCCCAACTTTAGATAATCTGTATTTACAATAGCCACCATCAATGATTTTGTAATAATGGTGATTGCAAAATTGTATTATTAAATGTAAAATTTACATTTAATAATACAATTCTGTTTAATAATTACATAAATAAATTCATGTCAATATTATAAACATCTCCCACAAATAATGTCATTTTAATCAATATATGAATTTCAGTCAGCCGGATGACCAAGTTTTTACCAAGATGGAAGTGTGTTATATTTCACCAAGCAGTATTTATATTTAATTTTGAGTCTTGTATCTCAGATTTTTTTAGATTTCCAGGCTTGATCCATTCAATCCTATCCTAAATGAATGGAACATGGAATTCAGATTATATATTTCTAAAAAATTTTTAATGGATCAGGCCTAGGCATCAGTTTACTAACTATAATGTTTTACTGGCCTGTCACAGATGAGGGTAGTTCAAAGTTGAGTCTGAAAAATAATTGAAAAATAGCATTAAAACAAATTGCTTATACAGATCTACCTCATTATTGCTGCAATTATGTTCCAAACCACCATTGTAAAGTGAATTTTTCTATAAAGTGAATCGCAGCCTTTTTTCATTTGCTAATGCATATAAAAGCCTAAAATCATATTTAAACTATTATTCATTAAGTGTACAATAGCATTAGACCTAGAAAAATTGGCCAGATTGCTGCATTTTAAAGCATTTGCATATCATTTTGGAGGATCCAAATTCAATTCCGGGTCTTGCACTTTCAGTTTTTCAGAATAGTTCCTGGCCTGATCTGTCAGTGTGTTAATTTATGCTTTGTATACCTATTCTAAATATTATTTTGCAGATAATTTTCATCTTGAGATAAAAAATAAAACATGGAATATAATTGATAAGTGCCATAAAGCGAGGTATGCCTGTATTTGCTAGAAACTTAGTTAAATTAATTTGAATTAAGCCACTAACAGATACTTTTGGCAATGCCTACTTTTAGAACCCCCATAGACTATCCAACACCTATGGAATCAACCAGAAGGTTGAATGATGGGATTCAATAAGTTGAACCCTTCCTGAAAAACAATGTGTGAGATCCAGAATTGAGCCTGGATCCTTAAGGTGGTAAAGACTGCTTTATCATCAACTGATGCTAGAAACTTGGACATAGGGAAATAAATCAAACATTCCATCTCTGTTTTTACATTGTTTTTTCTTTATTTTTTATCCATATAAAAATTTGATTTGTTTACCTAAAGTTCTATTAGGCATGAATTCTGTAATTTTCTTCTTTTAAAAAATAAATAGCATTTATTCAACATAACTATACTCTACTACTTTTTAAAAACATATTAAATATTCTGAGTTCTGATGGTTGGGGCATGTAATCTCTATTTATAATAATGTACCTGTGGAAAATCATGTTCTGACTTATATTGGATTTGAACTGTAACCAAAATTTTTTAATGCAACTCCATTGTAAATTGGAGACCTCCTGTTTTATAAAATAAACATTTTTAATAGTTAAATAATACTGTCATTTTTAATATTACATGCACAAAATGCTGTTTTTTATAGTTATATGGCTCATTAGATCATTCAGATATTTTTATTGAGCTGAAAGATAGTTTTTTTTATATGTTTACATATTGGCCCTGATATAGATTCATATCTAAGAAATGTATATTGGTTTTACTTATTTGTTCTAAATTAAGTTCTAGAGCTAAAATTTCAGCTGTTAAATGTTATTTCAGATCCTTCACTCTATCATCACCATTCCAAGATATTTATTATTTACATATTGTGTATAGTGTTCAATAGTTGTAAAATATATTCTCTACAATCAAGAGAATTTCAGCCAAACAAACACAGTACTACTATTGTGTACATAGGGTACCCAATAATACTCCTGTGTTTGTAGTATATTTGAAAAAACATGAAATTCTAAATTAATATATATTAAAAGTAGCAATATTATTTACCTATTAAAATATTTTATTGTATAATATTAGTGTGTTGTAATACAGGGTCCTTAATAGTGTTGCCACTTCTTTCATGATAGTCATCCAGACAAAATTGAATAATTTAGTGAGGAGTTAAAAAATAGGCATGATTATAGATATTTTTAACTTTACATATATAAATTAACATCAATAATAATAAAACTATACTATATTTATTTTGAAACTATATTTTTTATTGTTTTATGCTGCCTCTAGTAGTTTAATATTGGTTATTAAATTTGAGCAAAATTCTTGACATTTTTTATGTAGTAAATTATAAGTTTGGCTCAGATATTTTTTAATTTCAAACAATTTCTTTTATTTTAGCAAAGTGTAAATAATTAACTTTTAAAATTTCTTGTCCTTACAACATTACTATTAATATTTAAAAAGGAGAAACAATACTAAACACAATAATATATCTAACTTCTCTTAAGTAAATGTAGGAACTACCAGCAAAAGAATATTAAAATATTTGAATTTAAATTTCAGTTTGTTTTTACATATTTTAATTGCTGCAAACTGAAAACTTTAAATTGGATTTAATAAATAAAAACTGAATTTTTGTGAAATGTAACAGGCAACCAAATGGAAAACCAACTTGTCTTGGCAAAAAACCAGATAGGTGGCAACACTAGTCTTGATATATTCATAGTAATGTACTGTACATTGTTTTGCATGCATGTCATTAATTAATTAGGGACAGTAAACTTAATATATATAAAATATATTCACACTTACATTGAAGAAAAAAATTTGAGAAAAATAGAATATATATGTCTATTTTTCTCAAATTTTCTTTTTCTTCTGTATTTAAATTCATAATTGCATATTTTGGATAAAATATATCACTCTGCAGAATTATAAGGTGCAGTCTGATTGTTCTGTTAGGTAGCACGACTTTTAAATGATAATTTGTCTTGCTATCTTCAGATTTATGATGCAAGAATTCATGATGACAAATAAATGAGTTAGACTCTTTCATCAAGAAAAACCTCAACTTCAACAGCTAGACACAGAAGCAACAGGAACTTCAGCTACAGTTGCAGCAACTTCAAATGTTGAGGAGAATCGAAATGAAGCAATCGTAATAGGAACAATAAAAATATAATTTTTGTTTTGTTAATAATTTCATAGTGCATTTTCTAATTATTTAGAAATTATAGTTTATTACAACTTTAGTGACAATAAAATAAATTCCTTTACTTTATTCTAGCACTTAGGTAGGCTATAAATATCTTTATTACAGTTATTATTATCCGACCCTCTTCAGCTCTATCTACACTAAACACATATATTATGTAGACTTCTAACAGTTAAGCATTCTAATAGAATGTAATAGGTTCTATTAGAATGCTTAACTGTTAGAAGTCTACATAATATATGTGTTTAGTGTAGATAGAGCTGAAGAGGGTCGGATAAACTGAAAACGTTTCTGTAATTACGCAATAACTGTAATAAAGATATTTATAGCCTACCTAAGTGCTAGAATAAAGTAAAAGAATTCATCGTTTAAAGGTAATTTTTGAATATTAATAAAATAAATATTTCCTATTCGTATACCTGTATATTTCTAAATAAATTTAAATTTTTTAGTTGACTTAGAACAGTGGTTGGCAACCTTTGTTAATAGGAGAGCATATTTCAGAAATGCGGAAGTTTGGCGGGCACTGTAGCACGCAGTGGCTGGATAGAATATACAAGGATAGTGGGGACAAGAAAATAGTTCACTATATGCAGCATCAGATGTCTCTAGTACTCGAAAATTGATTCATCTAGTCATCTAGTGTTATATAGATGTCGCTAAAATTCAGTTTTCGTCAAAAATTTAATTGTACAATTCATACAATTGTTAAAATGGCAAAGATAAAATCAAAGTGGACAATTGTAAAGAATTTTTACTAAAATTATTCATTACAACTATGAGTATTTGTTGTTCAAATATCTAAAATTTAGATTTTGGATTTTTGAACGGCAGGCACTTAAAAATTGCTTCACAGGCACTGCATTGCCGACCCTGATTCAGAACATATGAATCTATCTTCCACATAATACATTAGTTCAATAGAAAATTGATGTCTGATATATATCATTTTGATATTAACCATGATTTTTAGGAACATAATTACAATATGTATTAAGGACCTCCTGTAGTTAGAGATTAATATTGTTCAAATTTTTAAAGTGTTCAGACACTAATTCATTCTGAATGAATTAGTTTTTATACAGTTTATTAGGCTCTGTCTAATAAATATATGTATATTATTTTATAATTGTTTATATTTCTATATTGTGTAATGATGCAGATGGTTATAATATGACTGAAAATATTTCATTTAATAAAACTTGTTTTACAGTTAATCAGTGCTAAGTATAGATTTTAATTATTCTTGGACTTTTAAGCAGTAATTATTCTGATTTCATGTCTTGAAAATATTAAAAAAAATCATTTCAAAACTCAAGAAGAAAAATAAAAATATAGGAATTTTTAATATATCTGTTTGTTTTTAGTTATAATCCTAGGTTTATGGATTCTAGTGGTCTATGAACCTAGTAATAGGATCGGCCAATTACTTTTCAATATTTTTAAAAAATTTGAATATAAACTAAACTTATGGAAATTACAAATTATAAATGTCTTATTTTGCTAAATATAAGTTTTATTTGATAATGAAAAATGAGAGAATGAATTATTATTAGTTTATTCAATAGATTATATCAATAACTTCCTAAAAGACAAAGATCCATGGTGAAAAAACAGAACAAAAAGTTCAAGAAAATTTCCATTCCTAAAATTGCCTACTTTCCGAAGCTATCATTTATTTAGCATTTACAATCCATTGGTTTTGTGTAGTTCCAATTTTTATATGGTTTTCTGTATCCAATTTTAATTTTAATATTGTGAAGTCATAATATCATATCAAGACTGTGAAGTCATTGTGATAGATATTGAGATAGGGGATTTAGTTAAGAAATCAGATAAGCCATATGTTGTTCCTATATTTCTAACATTTAGCATCATCTATTGACACTAATATAAACTAAAATTGTAATAAAAATGAAATTCTATCTTGCAGGATTGGTCAATCCTGAGGATTAAAGGATGCAGCATTGAGGTGTCTTTTATTGGGAGAACATCATTACCAAATTATATGAAAATATGCTAATTAGTTCAAAAGTTATTAGTGGGAGGACACACAGACAGACATTTTCCTGATCTTATAAGCCTCTATTTCCTTCAGAAAGTAGGCTAATAAAAGAATGATTGCGAAAATGCTAAAATCAGTGGGCTATATCAGAATATTCTACTAGGGCATTTTAGAAATTTCTGAAATATTTGTTGTCAAAAAAAAACTATATATTCAGTTAAATATTTTATTTTTAATAAATTATTTTAATTGTTCCATAACAAATCAACAATTACCAAAATTTCATTTTTTTTTGAAAAACTAGAAAGTTATTGATATGTTGTTAAAATATTCATAAGTTTGTGTTTATGAAGATTTTTCAATTAGTTTTACACAGGAAACATTATTTAGATTTTCATAAAGAATAAAAGTGAGAAATACTCATTAACATTATAATAATTACAGAATATAATAATTTTGGATTTATCAAATGAAATGTATATCATAGTATTGCCTCAATACTGCAAAAAAAATAAAAAATAAACAAATATTACACAAAACTTATTTTTTTAATATATTTCAGGAAATGTTGCAAATATGAGAATCTAGTTGTCATTTTTTGGGATCTTCCAGTTTTGAAATTTTTATATATTTGTGTGTTAAAAGGATTTAACTAAATTTATCATTATGAGATGTATTAGGTTTTAAATACTAAATATGGAAAATAATAAAGCAGACTGAGATTATTTACTTAAATGAGATTATTCAGTGTTTATGGAAAATTCCAAATTACAAATTCTATCATATTTTGGAATATTTAATAACATTTTACATTGTATAAAAAATAACAAATAAAATGATGGGCCACATATGTCCATTTTGTATATAAGTAAAATTATAAAATTTGTGTCTGATAAAGCCCATGAATATACTGTGTAAAATATCATCCAGGCTCCTCTTTGTTTTAATATAATTTTTAACAAAAAAAATTAATTTTTTAAGTGTTACAAAAGATATTTGTATGGAAATGTAAATATAAATAATTTCTCTAAATTTAATTCATCTTAAACTATAATGGTAATAATTTTATAATTTTTTGTCAGTTTTTATTTTAATTTTATGATTTATCAATAAAAATTTTTAAAAAGAAAATACATTTTTTAATTCTATAAATTGTTTTCATTTAAATTTTTTGTTTTAATGCCGCTATATTAGATTCCATTTTTATAACTATTCTATTGTAACCATCACATTTAATGCAGTACTATATAAAAAATGTTAATTTTTTAAAAATAAATTTTATGTATTTATGAAAAATTATACAAATTTCTATTAATTAAAATAAATGAATTTATAATGTGGATTTATCGTGACGACAAACTCTAAAATCCGACACCCTCAGCAATGGAAAAGTCCGATTATAAGGAAGGAAGTTGTGCGTCATAGGCGAAAACGCCAATACAAAAAGATATTGGATAGACGGGGAAAACATCCCGATAGATCTAGCAATAATAATTTTCTTGAAATACATATTGCAAAAATAGCGTACTTCATAAATCTTTTATAAAGCAATTCTCGAAACGCTTTCTTTAATGGGCAGAAAAAATTTTCTAGTTGAATGATTATTTTGAAATGAAAATTCCATGGATCTCGAAAACAATTGAGCAGAATTAGCAAAAATGTTTTGATTTAAGTCAAATTTAATTTAAATATGTACTACAATCGTTAGAAATGGTGGCGATTGTAAAAGTGAGATATCAACAGATTGAAGAAAATTTATTTGAAATAAGATAGACAGAGAGTAGTTGGCGCTGGGGAGCCAGACCTAATTCTCCATATAAATATTCTGCCTCGGCAATTGATTTGTCGTTCCGCTCTCCGGACTTATTGCAGGGATCGGTTTGGCGACCTCTGCCCAACACCTATGGTAGTGATCAGGCCCCTATCCACGTGTCCCTTCCCATCTCTGATCTCTTAGAGTCGGTAGACATTCCTAGGTGCAGTTTTCACACCAACTGGCCATCTGTATCTGCTTCGTTGTCAGCAATCTTCCTGTCATTATCTGTCTCGTCCTACGACATATTTCTCGACACTTTAAGGCACGCTCGCCTGCATCGCACTGTTATGTCCAGTTAAGTGCCTCTAACTGGTCACTGTAAGAGGTTATAAAAATGATGCGAGGGTCTGTCAACTGTTAAAAGGAAAGTATTATTGCCTTTAGGGTCGGGTGATGTCCAATAAAGTCAAGTGCATCCAGATGGCCACTGTAGGAAGTCATGAAGATGATGCAAGGGTGTGTCAACACTTTAAGCGCCTTTAGGGTCGGGTGCACCCTGCCGGTTTCTGTGGGAGATCGTGTCCTGGCATCATCGCATTTAGTACTTTCACTCTCTCTCGTCTTTTCGTCCGTCCGAGTCGGTACTTACTGTATATCGTCCTTGTCTCCCGGGACAAATGTTATCTTGTATCACCTTTGAGATAGAGAATTAAAACTTGTTACATGTTCATTTGTGTCTCGACGTTTATTTTCGACAGCGACACGTAAAAACATATCACATACCACCATTATTGGCAGGTCTGCTGGGGCCAAGTGCCCTTGGTGGTCCGCAAAATGCAGTCGCTTTCGAGCACAAAAACGCAGAGCCTTTCATCTGGCTCGGAGGTTAGCCGACGAATTCAGATGGATGAAGTACCGCCGTCTATCCGCACTCTTACGTCGTGAATCACTTTTAGCCCGGCATCGTTGGTGGGAACAGCTATGCCGTATGAGTGCAGAGACGGGTTTGCTCTTTCGACAGCTTCGGTCGGCTGATCGGAACCCTGCACATTCTTGGACATCGCATCTCAACTCCGGCTGACCAGGCGCAGGCGCTGCCCAGCCATTTTTGCCAGCCTCGCCCTACGGGACACTTTGCCCCGCTTCCTCCACCACGAGATGCTTCCTTGTGGAGCTTGAATGGTTTTTATCCCTCCGAGAATTAGATCATGCTCTGCACCCATTATCGGAACAGCACTCCGGGAGATGACAGTGTTTCTCTTCGCCTCTTATTTGCACTCTGGTGCTGGCAGGGCAAATCTCTTGGCACAGCTTAATTCCATTGGATCTCCGATATTATCCCTCTATCATGGAGACGTGCGACGGTGTCGCCTATCTTGAAACCAGGCAAAGACCCAACACTAGTGTTCTCTTATCGTCCTAACGCGCTGATATCCGTCATTGCCAAGACCTTTGAACGCATGGTGCTAAAACGGATGCAACATTACCTCTTTTATTCCAAAGTTTTCCATAATTTTCACTTTGGCTTCCTAACTCGTCGTGGGACTGTAGCGGCTCTGGCGACACTCCATCATCTAATCGCAGAGGCTCGAACTCGCCGCCATCACGTGGAGCTAGTAACGCTTGACTTGGAGGGAACGTATGATTCTGTCTGTCATACAACTTTGCTGGCCAAACTATCTCGCCTGGATTTCAGGGATGGCATCGTGACTTGGTTAGAGCACTTTCTGCGGAATCGCCACTGTCGGGTTCGTTGGAGACGCGTCAAGTCGTCTTGGTTTCCCTTCCGTCACGGAGTTCCCCAGGTAGCGTTTTGGAGCCATTGTTGTTTACTCGCTACATGGCAGACATCTGGGATATTATTCCTAAGGGCGTTGATTGTGTTGTGTACGCGGATGACGTCCCGCAGCTAGCTCCAGCAGATCCTTGGTTCTTTCACGACTTCAGCTAGCATTGGACTCTATCCTCCATTGGGCTGCGACCTGGAGTTTGACTTTTTCTGCTCTGAAAAGTATCGTCTTAGATTTCTCCAATAAGCGGGATCGTCAGCCTCTAGTTCTTCACTTGGGATTCGACTATACCGCGGGTTTCAATCTATCGCATTCTAGGTCTAATCTTCTCCAGCTACTTTACTTTGACCGCCCACATTTTCTCATGTGCGTTCGAGAGTAGGCCGCGTACTGTGAGGAAGTTAACTTGGACCTGTCCTATTTTTATTTTATTATGCACTCTATTATTTATGTATCGTTATTTTCCTATATGCTAACGTATTATATTTTAGTTTAAAAGTTAACTTACTTCCCACGTTCTCCGACTCCGTCATTGGCAATCACGTGATACGGGAACGGCGCCCGTACCCGGAAGAGCTATCCCGGTTAATAATGTCTTATCTACATAATAATTACCACTGAACTGATGTGTGAAAATAAGAATGATCCATATCGGTAATTTTGTTCGATCTATAAATTAATTGTAAAGATAATGACATGAATGAATCACTCTGTAAACTAATAAACTTTGAACTTGTTACGTATAAGTATGTAAATGAGCGAGTGCGGCGGTGTTCGTCACTC